>MOOZ01001386.1:274047-314194 GCA_002930495.1 Cecropterus lyciades | reverse complement strand
TTGTTATCAGTATCGTATATACTTCGATATGCATTTGGTAAAAAACTGTTATTTTGATATTACAAACAGACACTTCAATTTTATTTATATGTATAGATTGACAATAGTTGGAAAGATAGAAAGAAAAATGTCTAAAAGATATTTTTAGTGGAAAGTGCGGATAGCATTAAAATATATACAATATATATTCCGTACATATAAATATATTAATATATAAATAAATTTTCCGTACAAAAAACAGTTAAAGACATACAAATAACCAATATAGTTATTTGTACGTCTTTATTTCTAATGATTTCACATAAATGATGTCAATGATAGCTAAAGGTAAAAAAATCTGGGATATTTTACCTACGCAATGAATAAATAATTAATAATTGCGTAATAAAAAAAATAATTGTATTAGATCGGTATTGTTATTAATTTATCGGTATTATTAATTATTGGCCTGAGTGGTCAATGGTTTAGCTGCGACTTCAAAGCTGCATTCTCGAAAATAAAGAGTGCCCAAGTGTATTCCAATCTGTGATAGGGGTGAAATAAGACAAAGACTTTTTTTTTTGCAAATTATATGATTAATTCACCGCAACATACCTGTAACATATGTTACAACTGGTAACACTCCCTAGGGTATTAAGACTGATGTGGTGATCACGAATACTCGCTATGTGTCATAGTTACTTTATTATTGTCAGGTATAGTGGTCAGTAAGATTTCTCCGTATCACAGAGAATCCTAAAATAACTAATTGCAAATGATTCATAAAAAAAAATGTGCAATGAAATTAAAATCTTTTAAATTTAAATAATTTATCTCCTAGATCCAATTACATTGTAATTGTTTTATAATGTAGAGGAAACTGTTTTTGAGTTAAAATTGTGAAGTCACGCCGAGCTCAAACAACGTAGCGTCGCAAAAATGAAATTACAGTAAATCTCCGGCTACATTTCAATTTTACAAAGCTGAGTACTATTTTCACTCAGAGCAGCATATTTTTAAAAAGTATTAAAACTTACTGACATAAATGTAAAAATTATTTAATATTGTTGAATACAATCTAAAGTATCACTGTAATCAATGTTTCGATTCGAGGCGTCGTAAATTATTTGAGCGAAAAACATGACATTTTATTTTTAAAACGCAAACGAGAAACCCGATAACAAGATGTGCCCGGCAAACTACGAGTAAATAGAAACTGTTAATTTGAAACTGCAAAAAGTGTCTTAACAGCGTAGCAGGAGGACAAATTAGAGGGAATGGAATATAGTTTACTTAAAGTTAAACTTATTACGGTCCTCGAGAAACAAGCACTCGCAGGCTCGCTCGGCGCGCGGGTCAAGTGCCCAATTTGTCACCCGCGCAAACTTCCGACTACTTCGGCCGGCCCTGTTCGATTCCATTAAACTTTCAAGACCTTTTGAAGCTATTTTCTTGTTTGAACCAAGATTTGCCTAATTCATTCCGTAGCTACCTGCGTTCTGACGATATTTTATTTTATTGGCCTTCAGCAACTCGCTAACTGAGCTTAGTGAAATCGAAAGTACGAATGATTAGTTTAAAGAAATATATTCGTTGTGAACATTTTTTCTTCTATAAATGTATTCAAAATTAATTTCAGTGAGCGTCAACGGTTGCTCTAAGTGGAGGAGCAAATCCAAATAAAAGTCTCCCTGGGACACTTACAATGCGCTATCATAAAAATTAAATTACGGTAAGAGTTTCTCTGTAAGTGCGCGCCATTTCAGCGGGGCGCAGAGCCGCGGCGGGCGGGGAGGGGCACGCCACATCAAAGCACCTCATCCAGCGCCGAGCTTTCCTCCAAATCAAATTTAGCAGCTTTCTTCTTTCGTTACGATACTGTAACGCACCTGAATTTTGACCCGCTATTCAATCTACCTACTATTTAACCACATTTTATGATTTCATTAACATGCGACTTTTACTCAGAAAATAATATATTTATAAACAATATAATAAATAAATAAATCGAACGTTACGTCGTCTACGTACGGTACGTCTAGGAAGAAAAGTGAAGTCGGGTACTTAATAGATGTCACGATTACAAAAATAAAAAACACAGTGTAGAAACAGCTTCAAAGTAAATGCGAAATGAATTAAACTCAGAGTTTTTATGTACAGGCGCCTCGGGCATAGCGAGATCAAGTGGCTAATTTGTCAGCGAGAACAAACTTGGTGCCGTCGCGGACTCCTGCGGACGGTGCAATTCGATTAAACTTCTGCCAAAGTACCTACACAAGAGCAGGGCCTACTTAACGCAACTCGGCTGTACATTTACGGCGGAAATTTAATTACCTAACTCATCGGGCTAGTGGACTCCTTCAGGGTAAACCCGCAACTGAATCACAGTCTGATTACTATCGGAGATGTCCGAAGCAAGTGTGTTATATATGTACAATCATATTAAACTACTTCAGACAGATACATTCCAAAATATTAGACACGAGTCAGTTGAGCGAGAATTGTAATTATAATTCTGATAAACTATCAGAAACGAAACAATTGAACAATATTTAGTGTCTTGTTCTTTATAAAATACAGCGTCGCGATTTTAAACGTCTTCATGCCGCCTGTAGATTCTTTAGCAAGTCTTCGCAAGATATGTAGACGTCTTCGTTGAAACCCTGTAAAATAATATTAAAGCTTATCTTACCTTCAGACAAGAACAATCGATCAGAATCTGTGGGTGGATCGCAGGGTCGATGGCGCAAAGTGACGTGCAGCGAGGGCCCACGCGGCGGCACCTCGGGCGGCGCGGGCTCCGGCGGCGAATCGCACTCACGTTCGCTTGACGGACCTAAGATAATAAAATAACACTTTCATAAACAACGTAGATAAGCAGACAACATATATTAAATTAGCATTATGTTAATCCAACGTTTTGTGTTTGTTCAAATATATAGTTGTTTATAACTTTAAGATAAATGTATTTTTAAGCTCCTCGTTTTTTTTAAGTTACGAAAACAAATTAAAACTTTGTATAAAATTCAAATTATTCTGTTGCAGGCAGCATATAAAAATTTAAAAAGATACACCAATGCTACGTTTGTCACCGCGTGTAACATCATAATTTATATTTTAATGTACTTAATTATTTGTAAGCTGTCGAGTTTTTTGTTTTTATAAAAAATTGTTTGATTTTATATGATTCAAGAAATATACAGAATAGGGTCTTATTACACGTTATTCATGGATGTCTTGTTACCTTTACGACTCATATCAATCTTAATGACCCTTTCATTTATATCCTGTCATATTCTTATAGATAGATAGGTCACACAGAAACAGATATGACCTTTTTTAATTGCTTTGCATTATTTCATATCTACCACTTGTATACTAATAATTATAATCACTGTATAGATACAGCGGTTATAATTATTAATTTACATTTAATTAATTTTACATTTACGGAATATTTATTATACTAGTTTAAATCTCATTAATTCTTTTTTAAATACATAATGTATGCAGTTATAGTGGACTTAAAATAACATAATATTTTTGTAAAATCCGTATGTCATATCTTTACCAAGAAGAACGGAAATATGTATGTATGTCTTTGTAAAAGAACACGGCAATGTAATCCAAAGCGACTTAATAAGCTTTGCTTTCAGAGCAAGAGGATTTTTGGATTTGTATACCACTTCGATGCATACAATGATATTCTGATGTGGATTTCTATAAATACATAACTCTTTGCGTGCTACCTGTCCTCCATGGCTTCACCCGCTTTTAAAAAAGGTTACATAATTAAATTTTAATAATTTTTAATTCAGGATTGATGATAAGGAAAAAAACACTTAGTACCTCTATCCTTAAAATTAAATTTGGTAGCTTTGCTTTCATACGATTTCAGACTCACAGACAAACAGACAAAAAATCTAGAAATATTTATTATTACATATTCTTAGTCCCCAAATCTATTATTTTGCAAATATATGCAATTTACAGACACAAAATGTATGGATAATAATTAAATTGCTACGTTTTTTTCTATGTCGTAGTTGAATATCGTTTATGTTGAAATATGTTGAAATTGCTATAAGCTATTGATGTCTATTCAAAACTTTGGTGCGTTGACCTATAAAACTATGAACATGATTCGATTTTTTTTACCTTTTAATTATTAATGAACAAAGCGATCCCTATTATATTCGAAACTTGGTACATCGTAAAAAATATATTTTTAAATTCAAATAGATACACGTGATTTCATCTCATTTCATCAAGAATGTATAAAAAATATTTTCCATTCTTCGTCACTGTACTAGTTACTATATCCAACATCGCCACTAAACGACAATTTTCGGCAGTACTTGTCTTGTTCATATTATTTTATGTTTCGCAAAAATAGTGTAAGTATATCACTTATACAACTTGCAAACCGCGATGTCGTGCTTATGGTCCCATATAGCAATAGAAATCTTCGCAACATCCAAACATTTCGCTATCTATACGCGGCACACACGTACGTTAGGCCCGCGAAACTATGCGAGGCATCCCTATCAAAGGCATGCACCCACCTTCGCATTACGCTTATAATAGCTATGCTACATACAGAATGCCTTACTACAATAACTAAACTGGAATCCGACGCTACTGGATATGTGTCATACCTTATTCATTCCTTACATCTCTAAATACCATGAAATTAATAGCGAGGCTCAAGTGATTAAAATATTATGTACTTAGTCACATAGACTAAAACAACTTAAATAAGGCGTATTAAATTATTATCAAAACCGAATACTATATATACTATGCCAAAAGTTATGACAGCAGCAAGTAAAAAATAATTTTAAGTAATAACTCTGTTCGTCTGTATATTTTGATAATTAAAGCGCGACCAGTTATACTACAACATTTGTATTGTAAATTAAGTTTAGATTTTAGTGATTACATCAAGTGAATAATACTGTAAAATAAATATTAGTATTCTACCATTAATATTGCAAATCCTGACTGCGCGACCGTTGCTGTCAAACTCTTCAGGGCGCCGCCCACGACGAGATAGAGTTCCACCTTCGCCACTGAACATCTCCTCGCCTGAACACATTAATAAATTTAAGCACATCTTAACCATAAATTTGCTACTACACATAGTTCTTAATTTATCCCAATCTTTATTGGCTTTGTTTCAGAGCATTCCATAGAGTATTGGTATGGGTCACTGCCCATAATCATCATCATCGTCCCCAGATAAGATCAAATCGTGCCTGAGATCGATCACAGATGCGCTGTTACCCATGATTGTTTTGGATAAATAAAGTACGTCCCTCTAATCATAGTAACATTTCAAACCAGAACCCAAACGCTTAATACTGCTAATATGAGTCGGAATCTAACCATATAGGATTCTTCTACGTTTAAAATTAAGGAAGTGGATGCGAAGACATAACAAGCATCGATCTAACTTAATCCCCTAGGAAAGGAAATCGCTTGTGGCAGACGACAGGTTGGACACTAATCCTATTTAAAGTTGATTATTGTCTATGGGCCTATGGGCCTGCCTATGGGCTGCAGTAGCCTCTTATTATCAGCTAGGCAGGCTAGCAGCATCAGTATGTAGTATCAGCATCTGTATCTCGTTTACTACTTTTATATTATAAAAAAAGATTTAACAAAATTTTAAATTTACTCTACATCGCTTTAATTAATATTTTAATGAAAAACCGCAGTCCGCTATCAAACAGCGTATCCACTTATTTTGAACGTTTTGTAAAATAATGACGAACCTATAGTTTTGATGAAAATCAAGTGACACTTTACTAACCACAAAATGTTTTAGGTAATAAATAATTTAAAATTATATTTTATAATTATACACAGAATAAAGTTGCTATTTTCTTCGTGTCCACTAACCACCAAGACATAAGAACAAGAAGAAATCACGAAGACTAAATTTCTATTATTTCAAATATAGAATAGACAGATATCTTGCCACAAAGAAACGTTCTCAACTGCAGCGCCATCTATTCGGTTATTTCTACCTGGAATCAACCAAACAAACTCACACAAAACTAAAGTCAGTAAAACAATTTCAAATATTATCGTGTACAAATAGTGACACGTGATTTATATAGGTATATCTAATACTCATTTTATACACACCTTTGGAGTTCCTATTTCTTCTATAGAAGCGTCGATTGGTACTCTCCAAAGGAAATGGTGATGCTTGTCTCTGTGGGCTGCTGATGTATCGAGGTGGATCTTCGGCGCTCTCGGACCCATAGATTCGACGTTGCTCATCTGTACAAATAATATTACAACAATAATTAGACTACCTAAGATTGGGCGCAGAATCGTTATTACGCCTAAGGACTTAGTTGGAACGCCTCATTTATGTATATATCCGTTACCACACTCTTTAAGCCATAACACAGCAATGTGTAACACTTTTTTATGATTAATAAAGTAGCAAACGACATGCTCGTTTGCTACTGTCCACCTCATAATAAGTGCCACTGCCACTCATGGACATTTGTTATTTAACCCAGCCAAGATCAGAGACTTACCTGAGGTTGGCCACGGGGTTGGTACTTCTGAGAATTAAGTGGAAACCTCGGATTGGTAAGTCCCCATTACCACACCCTTCAAACTAAAACACAGTAGCATATAACACTATTGTTATTATGCACTAGGTGTGTTACACTTAATTATAAGATCGACATCGGTCTACCAATGGTATCAGAAGTTCAACCACGAAAAGATGATACTCATATAGTTAAAAGGCAGAAAAAGATATGATAACCGACTTTTGGAGTCGATAAACGAAGATTTTTTCTATCACCTATTCACAACAAGAGTTACCGCTGACATTGCTAGAATTGAAACAACTATTATGTTTTACTAAACACACAAGATCCATGTAATCACAGCTACAAGGCAAATCTTGTTCTACTACTAATAGTACGCTGTATAAAGGTGTTTATATATGTACCACTTAGCTAAATGAAATTATTGTAGAAGGCATTTTGTACTACCTAACTCAGATAAATAATTCTATTAGTATTATGAGGCGCTATGATATTGTAAGGTTAATCTTTAGAGGTTTCTGATTAAATTTGTAGAATTTGAAATGTAATACTATATTTATGATCCTCACAACTGAAATAATATTAAAGGGGTTAAGTGTAACTAATGAAAGTTACGTACTGTACATAGCCTCAAGCTGTACAAAACTAAGCACCTTGCTTCAATTTACATAACGATTCTACAAACTCAATTAGTCCGTTAAGGTTATACCTTTGAAAGGCACTTCGAGGCTACATAAGAATCTGGGCAAAAAATATTCTTCAAAGTATGCAATTTCTAGTCTCGATCGTCTGTCAACTGAGTAAAATATAACATAAAATATGTCCTATGGCCAAGTAGAATATAGCATATTTGACTAGGTTCCAAGGGAGATTTCATTTTAAATAGATACTACATATATATATATATATATGTGTGTGTGTACAGAACATGTATGTACTATATTCATTTACATAGAAAAAGTATATAAATGTATATAAAGTTCCTTTGTCGCCGCGTGCTTAATAAATCTTAAACAATAAATAAACAGTCAGGTTTTTGATTTAAGTACTTCATATAATAAATTACTCACAGCAACATCTATTTAATTCAGTTACGACTATTTCTATTGACCATTCCCATTTCAATTTGAATAATAGTACCCGTTGCTCGAATAACGTAGAAATGTGTCAATTCAATTATGTATGCTATTTACGGGGTCGAAAAGCACCCGATATTTCGACGTTATGACTGTTTTTGTTATCATAGATCACCTATATTATTCATTCATCTAAACATCGACACTTGGACCGTATTATTACAGGTATAAGAATCTAAATCCAAAATCAAGCGCACGGTCCAGAGAACGGCGCGTTCCTCCCTTTAGTAAACAACTCAAGATTGAATATGAAAATTTAATCGACTAATTTAATCGAAGCAAGATACCATGTTTCCGTCGTCACTTGAGTTATTAAAGATGTCTTCGTACACTTTAGCAGCACAAATGGCTGACAAATATTATTTCAGTGAATCTTGATTAAACGTTATAACTGTCAATGCTATTGTTGACTCAAACTTTTCACTTTGCTTTTGAAAATTGAAGTAGCTAGCTTAAAGTCCACTTGACGATTTGACGTTGATATACACATGAGGCGAATGAAGGTGGTAGAACTATTTGTGGTTCGACTTCAGAGGCACCACCGCCACACCTATTTCTGCCTTATAACAGCAGCTGCTGTGTTCTGGTCTGAAGGGTGTGGTAAGGGAGACATACTTTTCCGAGGCATTCCATCTTAGATCTCAGGGGTAACAACGCATCTGTGGCCAACCTTGGGAGACTGTGATCTTACCTAGTGTTGATTACAGATCTTCATGGGCGGCAGTGGCCACTTACCATCAGGTGGGCTGCATGCTCGTTTGCTACTTCAGTACTATAAAAAAATCTAAGTCTTCAAGATTAGCAACTCAACTAAGATCGGTGTCAAGTAGAACCCATTAAATGTATGAAATTGGTTACTAGTATCTATAGGTGACAGAAACCACTTACCACTAAATAATGTCCATAATAATTGTCTAATATACATATAGAAAAGATATTAAATAAAAAATATGTAAAACATTATAGATCGCAATTATATGTATTGACTAAAACAATGAAATGCAGCAGTGCAGCACTTTCTACAACTTTTAAGAAATGCGAGCTGCGACCTAGCATTCATTTGCAAACCACAAAACTTTGACAAGTTAGGTTGAATTTAAATGCCAGGGACACGGCAGTGGCGTCGACGCCCTCCAAGATTTGCATTTTCAGTCTTTTGTACTCAGTTAGCGTCTTGCTTCACTTCTGTGCCTTATCCATAAGTAAGAACATTAAATATTTATTAAAACCAATCTAGGTATTTATATTTTTTATATATATATACATTGCTACGTATCATTTTTTATACTTAACCAGATCTGGAAGTGACAAGGATATTACTACGAATTTCATTTAACCTTTTAAAGTTACTTGTCGTCGTCAACCCATTATTGCTCCTCAACTAGGCAC
Source organism: Cecropterus lyciades (assembly GCA_002930495.1). Taxonomy (NCBI): domain Eukaryota; kingdom Metazoa; phylum Arthropoda; class Insecta; order Lepidoptera; family Hesperiidae; genus Cecropterus; species Cecropterus lyciades. The sequence goes on along the minus strand of MOOZ01001386.1, from coordinate 305,112 downwards.
GGGTTTCTCAAAGTGAGAGAGGTTAAGACCATAGTCGACCGTGCTACCCAAATGCGAAATGTAAACATCACAACACCTATGAGACCTTTCCTCATATAACGTTCAGACTTGTAGGTTACCATGATGTTTTCCTACCCATTACAGCAAGTGATAATGAATTTTTTAACAAGCACATTACTTTGAAATATCAGAGGTGCCTGGGATTTAAATCGAGGATCTCTCCAATGAGGACCTCGTTTACACTACTAAGCTTTCACTGCTTGTGATTCTTCGATTGTAACTTTGAGACAATTCTTAATTGACACCATACCCAAAAAGTTCAATATACATAGATCTACTCCTATACAAGCCAATGGCAACAAGGAAGTAAAGGGAATTTATTTATTGCATAATAGGGCATTTTAAGGAAAAATAACAGATTTTTGCTCCCACGACGAAAATGACCTGAATTAAATTTTCACATTCAATCGTTTCATCTCGGGTGTTTACCCTCGAGAGCGATGCGCCGCCTGCCAGTCTTATCAAATCTATTTTTAATCGCTGCAAAATATTTTCCGTTGAAAATCAGAACTAAACTAAAGGTATTTTGCTGGATTTATAGGAAATGGGAAAATTTGCATACCGTTATGTGTACTGTGGCTTTGGTATAATGTAAAGGTGATAACGATATTATTATGATCAATATTTTACTTCTGTATGATGTAGAGGTAAAATATTCGTCATACATCATAAACAAAACATCAACGCTTTCTACACTCATAGCCCCACAGTAGGATTTTCTCTTGTGTCGTAGGTGCCATGGACACACAAAGACGAGTACACAAATACCCAGACCCAGAACAGAAATCCAAACTTATCATTCAGATGTCTATGTGGCCGGGAATCGAACCCGGGACCCACTGCGTATCAGATCGGTACGTTGACCGCTCCGTCACGCAGGTCGTCAAATCAAGTTGCTATTTAAATTACTTGAAAAGATGTTCGCTACATTGATCTATTGAATATTCAGCGCTTTTAATAATTCTAGATTTATTTGCCAAAATAAACTGTACGAAAAATGTACTACTTAAACAGTTATATTTGACTCGTCATATATACTAACCGGATTAAAAATTTGGTCAATGTAATACGCAACTCTTGTGGAATTTATATTATGATACTTTATAAACCTTTGTATATTGTATTATCAAATGGAACATTTAAAAAAACGAGAAAACTACCTCATACATAGGATTTATTTAAATCTATCAATGTATGCCACATAGGTTTAGAAATAATCCTATCTATGGTATGGTAAATAATTAGGTTTAATTTTTTTAAAAGGATTAACTATTTCTAGTTGAATTCAACATGATGATAACATCAAAAATGTTGTTTGATTGTATATCTTACCCATTTTTGTCATAAGTGTCAATGTACAAACAAATAAATTGTTTTTAATTCTAATATCAATTCCCTGCTGTACTGTAGAACGACGATCGTTTACGGAAACATCGCAAATTCTTTCCCCAACCATGAAAATTTCCTGAATTAAATTTTCACATTGAACCGCTCCGTAACGGCTGCTTATCCCCTACGGCTATGCCATTCATTAAATCTATTTTTAATCGCTATTGTTGTTGAGACGTACTAATTGCAACTATTAGTCTGCGTGAAAAAGTGCCCCTACTACCTACAATAAAATTGATTTTATTATGATGCGAGTACACAGACTTAGAATATTTATTACAAACATTTATTTAATTTGTTTCGTAGCCTGTCTTGTCTAACCGATTAAAAAAATTTGTTTTTTTATGTAAAAGAAGAGAAAATTTTGGATTTTAGTAACAGCGCATTCGTAGCATTAGGTAGTTTTAATAAAGAAATAAGATTTTAATTGAATATTTGAAAAAGCATTATGTTCACCGCTAAGTTAAATACTATACTAGTAGTAGTAAATGATTTGATAGTGTTATTACCAAATAACACTATAAAATGAATCCAACCGTTTAAGAATTACTATGCCATAAACCAGCGTTTCTCAAAATAGGGGCACGACCCGGTACTGGCCCACGAAAATAAAGTACCAGGTAGCAGCATATTGTGTTTTTGTATACGGTTTACTATAAATATAAACATACAAAAAAAATTACCTTCAACTCATTAATCCTGATGATGCAGGGATAACGCAAGTCCAAACCATTTAAGATGCAAGCAGAAATAAAGACGAAAAAGTTTGACCTTCAACTCTGCAACCTCAATATACAGAGGTTAGTTAGCCATTTGGTGTATGTGGATATAAAATAAGATTGTTTAGCAGGGAGATATGGTAATAAAATGACATTCTATTCTTCATCCTTGATGATGCAGAAGTATCCTGCTTAAACCAAATTAGTTTGGTATTTGTTGCTTACATATTAATAAGTGTGAAACCTATGTTATGGGTTATTATTGGGTTTATCTTTAGTGTTTTATATAGGATAGGTTGGGTTTGAACATAAAAAAAACATAAGCTAAGCGAGCAGGGCGCGGGAGCGTCCTGCGAGCGGGTGCGCCCAGTTCATATAAATTTTAAGTGTTGTTAAAATTATGGCTTAGGCGTAGATTTAGGTTAATTTTTATATTTATGTCTAAGGTTAAATTAACGTTTGTATTAATGCTTCAGTTTATGTTTTCACGTACATGTGTGTCCACTAAGCCAAAATTAGTAAAAGTATCATCACTAAAAAGCGTGGCATTTTTTTTTACTAAATATACAACCGACTTCAATGCTACAAATATTTTGCATAACAAATTTTATTTTAATTCCAATTAAATTCATGAAATAACTAACATATTATCTTCCTTTTTCCCTACCTCTAAGTCTCGGAAATCTAAAGCTTTAGATTAGTATGAATAGAAACAAGATTTAAAAATTTGTTTGCCAAAGAACTTCCACTTTCTGATATGTGTACATTGTACGCACGCATTTTTTTTTATATAATTATATTTTATGGACATTTGAATCTGTTTTTGCACTTTTAACCGCCTAAATTTGTGATTGACCGTTATCAAGTTTGGAAAGAGCTGGCATAGACAAATACACCTATAGGTACATATGTTAATCATATCCTCCTCTAACTCTCCTCTTTATGTTACCAAACCCGCGAAATTTTTTTTTATCTCATTGAAGTAGCACACGACTACGCGGTCCACCTGGTAGTAAGTAGTCACTACCGCCCATGAGCTTCATATAAAACGAGGGCTGAAATAGTCGCCTCATATATAAGTGAACCAGCAACCAGACCCTTCCACCACGCAAGAACTGATTCACGCTAGAAATAGTTGTCGCGGTGTTACCTTCCCGGTCAAACTACACTAGTTCTATCGCCTGGCAAAACTAATGGAAATGATACATTAAAATACGAACAATACTACTATGAAGTATACTATTTTGAAATATCAATAGATAGGTTTCTATTTAATAGCTTTATGAATACTTCATTGATTAATTACGAGAATAATAGTAAATAATTGACTCATTATGGATCATCGGAGCAGTAGTTATATCATTCATCAACTGAATATAAAATGATATTACGCAATAAACACTGTCGAAACCATTCCACGTTAATTATTTCCTTAAATCGTCGTCATTAAGTCAAACCGTACGAAATAGTAGATCGCACTGCGAACCACTTAGGGCTATTTCCCTGGAATTGCGTGATAGCAACACTTAATTTACAAGCTCCGTTTAATTTGAACTATTTTGAGGCTCACGCTGGAATTTAAATATCGAGAGATAAGAAGCTCACGCGAATAGAAACCACGGCGTCGCCCCGCTAAATTACGACGTATAGCCGTAGACTTAAATCATAAACACATCCTTACTATGCTGTACTGTGACCGTTTTGAGATATTGATTACAATTCGGCGCTTTCGCTAACATAATTTAAAACATATCATGTATTACTTCCGTAAAGAAGTAATAAGATGATTTTAATAGATACTGTTTTAAATTAACTTACTTTACACATTGTTGTTTAAGCTGGTAACAATTTGCATAAAATGCCAAGTATGTGGAAGAAAGAGAAAAGCATATTTCAACGAGAGTGAAATAGACAAAAGTTATTTATTTATTACTTCTTGTCATTTTTATTTTAAGCGTATTTTCGGTTTAAATCCATGCGTATAAAAAATCAAATAGCGAAAGCCCAAATGTTCGGCGACTTTTCGTGTGAGTTCAAGGGAAATTATATCATTCAGAATATTTTATGAACAGAGCGCGACTCATTAGCGTCACTCGTGACATTATGTCAACGTAGTGAAATTTTATTTCACGTATTTATTCTGTAGCAGTAAAAATAATGTTGCTGAATAAATTTAAATGTAAAAAAAAAATTAAAAAGGCGTATTAACGCACACTCATATTACATACATACAAAATGTGAGCATAGATTTAAAATACTTCCTGATTTTAATATCATAAACGTGTTATTAATGAACTAAATAGTTATCAATTGTTTAATAATGAAGTAAATATTTCTATAGTTCTTCTTTGAGACAAGTTTACTTTATTTCCATTAATACCACTAGTAGTCGGTCGGTGGTCATCAATAAGAAAATGTCCGCTCATTGACATTCAAAACTATGACTAACTTCACATTCGTATTTTCTGTCGACATCATTTCTTAACAACGTTTGTTTAGAACAATTTTTACAGAAGAATTGTACGGCTCATAGAGCAAAGTGCAGGGATTAGAAGCGTAGCCCATCAATTACGGATAATCCTAGGCGCGTGCGTGGCGCTCTTCACAAACCAACGGGGATTACTGCAAATTTCACTGAAAACATGCACGGATGTAGCTCAGTACAACTGGCTTGCACAAACATTCATTATGTTTTCGCATATGAAGCAGCTTTACTTTTTAATACGTAGTGCTTTATATTCTGCAAAATATTTTAAGGTATTTCACGTATTGAATTAATAATTATACAACAATGTTTTTAAATAGGTAAATACTTGTAAAAGTTTTTACTATAAGCCATTCTGATCGTGAAACCTAATATCCACTGTCTACTACCATTTATTATTTAGGAAGATTTTTGTTTTCAGCAAGAATACATCACTCTTTTCCTTGTTACGAAAACCTTATGGTAAAAGATTGATCAAGGTTGATTAAGCCGTTTTAAAGTCAAACCAAACCATATTTTGGAGGTACCATGGTTTAACCACAAAGATAATTTAAATAAGATTAATTAATTATATAAGTTACAATAAACATTACGTATTTCGTATTTACGTATATTTATATATTTTATATATTCATTTTCGTATTCGGGTTTATTAATTTCGATTTCACCAACATTATTAAAAAAATCAACATCATTACATTAAATAGAACCGTGTGGTGTCGCTCTTAATAGCACCTTTCACGTGATGTGGAAATATGCTGGATTTTATCCCAGAGTCGCATCTTTCCTACTCTGGAACAAAATCCAGCATCAGTTCGGCAGCGTCGATATCACAACACGCATGCCAGGCGGTGCAAAAATCTCCACTAAGAGCGGAACTGGACCTCAAAGGATTGATGAATTAATAAATGGACATAAAGGAGTATTTTAAGTAATAATAACGAACGATGGACATTAGGCCGAAAAGTTCGCAAACGAGCCGCTTTGTTCGCGGAACCGTGTATTTTATAATTTCACAACTTTAAATATTTTAATCAGATAAGCTGTATGGAAAGGTGGTACTATTTTCGTAAAGCAATGTTAATGATCCGTAAAGCTACCTGTTACAGCGGGTTGCGGTTTGTCGGAGTTTCTGCGAAAGAGGGTAAATGTGGTTGTCTATTGCGAGCGCTCTGCCGTGACCTCCCGGGGAATAATACGACAAAGAGAAGTACGGCAACATTTACTGAGAAAATGGCCGCAGGGCAGCAAGCCGTCCCTCCACCCTTTGTTTTCTTGCAGCGCTACCGCCGCCCCGTCGCGGCCGGGCGAAACTTACTCGACCTTAGCAATAAGCTAAGAATAATTAATTTGTAACCGCAAGTTCACGGTTCCTTTTGTCTTGTTATTAAAATTACTTTTCTCTTTTAGTTACCGTTTCCAGCTCTATTGGTATCCCTTATCCAAACACAGTCGCACTTTAATCGTGCCATCATTATTTTCAACCCTTTACTGTATTACGTATGTATTAGTATGTAGAGTTCACATACTTTCAAGAATATTATGGAATTAAGCATGCAGGCTTCCTAACGATATATTATCGCTACTAATTTAATTACAATCATTTTCAAATGCAGACAGAAAAGGAATAACCAACGCTTACGTGTCTGGGACTCAAAACCAGTGCAATAAATATGGAAAACAAATTCTTACCACTAGGTCATCATTGGATTATAATGTACTTACAGTCTAATTAAAAAATTACTTTAATACCACGTCTTTTCTCCCCGAGAAGCACCCGTTGTTCAGGCGCGACGCAGCGAACACCGCAGGAATTTCTAAATCTTCATAAGATAATGGATCTCGCCGCGAAAGAAAGGACCTCTCCGGCTTGGAACTTTGCTGAATTCCTGACTCGTAATTAATAAAATTACTTTTTGGGAGCTTTCCTCGACTTCAAAGATTTTTAGCATAAAGGAAAAAAGTTAAGTAGATGAATTATTTTTGAATGATAAAGGGAATAATTTTAGATATTTATACACTTAGAAGTTGACTTTGTTCTGAAGGAATTCTTTACTGAATTCTTTTACAGAAAACCTGTAATTTCTTTATGACAGGTTTTCTGAGGTATTATCACTATTCAGATAGAAGAACACTTACTTAATAATGACGTATCACAGCAGAATACTCTCGCTAAGCAAAATTAAAGGTGTAATAATAAAACTTATATTATACTTATATAAATATCTATAAAAAATATGATCTGTCTGTCAATGGCAATGTACATTGAACACATAAAAGGATAAAAACATCAACATTTCTGTAAAGTGCTCAAGAAAGAATAAGAAAGTCCGCACCGGCGGTCGTAAATTGCATTTAGTATGGACCATCAAGAAATTATTTACCTTGGAATTGAACTCTATGAGATTTATAGGATTCTCTTCGTTGATTGTTCTAGAAAACGATTTCATTTTATTCTTATTTCTGTAAAATAATAAGAAATTTAAACCACCGTTATTACGTCAAAGGGTTTCTTGTTATGCTTTGTGTAATTCGTGGGGCAGAGATATCAGTGCCAAACTGTTTCAAGGGGTCAGTTCAAAGTGGTTAGGAAAGTTAATACCTCGGTAAATGGCGTCCAATTGTATTAGTGAAAGGTCAGTGGCTTATCTACGAGCGCAGACGAGTGATAATAACCCGCATGTCGCGTCTACCGCACGCGGTGCAATGACACCGCAAATACGAATGTTTTCATTAAATAAATTGTTTCATGCGAAAACCAATAAGTGCGGGAACTGATTTTATTTAGTATTTTCGCTGGGATTTTATTCATATATTAATATGTCAAGCGAAAACTGTGGATAGCTTTTTTACGAATGATACGCGCAAGGAGGAGTGGGTGAATTGATACAGTTAAAGTTCATGTAGAAAGACAATATTTATATAAAATAATACCAATATATTAAATTAAATAAAACATTCATTGTATACTTTACTGACAATTTAAAACACATAATGTTACTGATATTGTCATATGACAGATGTGTATGATAAATAACACGTTATTCCATGGCAATGTTTAAAATAAACTTAAAATCAAACAGACGAAATATACATATTAAAACTTTGCAATAGAAAAAATATTAGTTTTTATTACGGTCGAATTTACCGCTACGAAGGACAACTAGTATACATTAAACGCATGCGGCACTCGTGGTTTACTTGGACTGTATTATTTCATAATAAGTTTTATGTATTCTGAATAAAAGACAAAGAATAAAAACATATTTTTATACGTACACTAGATATCGCAGTCAGCTTTACCCTGGTTTAAAGCTAATTTAAATTATATTTATATCAAAAAATATATAAAATACAAATTCAAAAAAAACGCTTCCTACACTCATAGCCCCACAGTAGGATTTTCTCCTGTGTCGTGGGTGCCATGGACACAGACGACGACACAAACACCCAGACCCAGAACAGAAATCTAAACTCATCATTCAGATTTCTGACTGGCCGGGGATCGAACCCGGGACCCACTGCGTGTCAGGCCGGTATGATGACCGCTCCACCACGTGGGTCGTCAAAAGTCTAAAGAAACGATATACCTATTTTGATATTATGAATTTTTACAATAATATTTGATTTTGGTACATCTACTCAATGTTATTAATATACAATTTTGTTTAAACGCAACGAACTTTTACTGTTTAGTTGACAGAAATCAATTTAACAAAACATCATTGTACAACGTAATCGGGAATAAAAATGAAAACGGATATTTTACGTTTTTGATAATATATTAAGCACAAAGTTTAATAATCATGTTGATGGTATTACATCAACACATATACGGTAAAATTATACCACAAATACAATAACGCGAACATCAATCAGTGTTACCAAGCATAATCTGCTGTTAATTATCGTTAACACACTTATAATCGAATTCGAGGATGTTGATTTACTGCAAATATTTCGATTTTTTATTTTTATTTGCATTTTGCTGATAATATGGTTAAGCTGGCTTTTAAAATAATTATCATAAAGTATCTCATTACAAACATGAAATCACAGAGGCACTTTTTTTTCTGACTCAATTAAAATGATTATAAACTGCGAATGTCAAAACTGAAATTTGCAGTCAATGCAATATTTTGTTTTTATAATAATTTATTTATTTAACGCTATTTAGGTGTTTACATCAACAGTCTATTTACTAGCCTCCATATGATGCCCATATTGTCAAGATAAAGAAATGGACGAACATACGCGCGAATACTATACCCTTTTCTGCGCAGTGGGGTAAATATGAATATATCAATTACGGCTACAACCGTTTGAGTATTTAAGGCGGGACTCACACAATTAAGTCCACAACCACAACAAAGTTTAACCTCAAACCAATGGTACACTGCTGGGCATGTGTCTTCTCTCAGGACGAGTGAGTTTTACGTCACAGTCTAACGCGCTGACCAGATGCAGACTGGTACTTCAACCTATGATTTTTTTTTTTCAAGAACACTCAGGTATATGGATTTACAAACGTTAAGAAGTGATAATTAATTTTTAATATGCACGAACATTGAGCAAGTTATTGTTAAAAATGTACCCTTTATACAGTTGCTTATTAAACTATCAATATTAAAGTTATTTAAAGATATTATTGGCATCGATTCTTTCTTAAATGTATATTGTTACAGAGATTCTATTTCAGATGTATTTTTACATCATAAACGTCGCAATGCATTAGGGATCATTGTACATTACAAGCGTTGACATCGCTTTACTATATTAAAATTGTCAATAAGCATGTCACCTACCGCAAAAGAAACATGTCACGACATGAACATATATAATAATTTCCGGGAATCCTTCGTGATCCCGACGCAAATGGAAGAGGTGTGGTAGCAATAAAAATAGAAATAAATAAGGCGCGACATTAATATTGATCCATTTTAACGAATACATCCGTTTGTTATGATGATGTTTAATGGTTGCTATATTAAAGGTGTATTACAAATATATACATATAGTCTATGCATAGTTATAAGAATAGTTGCAAAGATATGAAACATGTTATCAAAATCAAAGGTAGAGAGAAAATATTTATATATATATGTGTGTGTGTATATGTGATACAATACTTTCCAATAGCTTTCCAAGAATACTGTTGCTCAAAAAAGTGTGAGATTTGTATTTAGATTATCAAAAATAAAATATAATAAATTGAAATACAAAATTATTCATGTTTTCGATGAATATCAAGTTTAAATTTGATGTTCATATAAAACTGTTCATATACAGTAGCTAAATAAATGGTAATAATAAATATCATTTATTTTAATAGATACAATAAATTAAGTATTTTAAATTAAAAGACTTTATACACTATATTAATATCTTCAATGCTTTTTATTACAGCATAATCCTACGCTCAGTCACGTAGAAGTAACAACAGTATAAAAGTTATTAGTAAACTAGAAAAAATCCACCAAGTCCCACTATAACAGCCCTCAATGATCACTTGTTTCTGCTGAGAACACGGCTTAATTGAATAAGCCTGTTTGTGATTCAAGGAAGGTAATATTATGTGCCTCCCTGCTTTTGAAAAACAATAACCCTGGAACATTGCGCTGTAACCTTTATACAAAAGAGTCCCTCAATGAAGTTGCACGTCTAAGAATTTCCATGCAATAACGGGGCATCGCTTCGGCGTGGATTCTTGGAGCGCGGCCGGAGATATTGCGTACTTACTTGGCCTGCCGTCTAATAACACCACCGATACCGCCTGTGTAAGGAGAAAAATACGAAATGAAATGGAAACTACTGCCGCCTTATGGCTTCCAATCTCGACTATCAATATACATGAGCTTATTCCCTTTTAATATTCATGCTCTACCTTTGTGCTGCGACCGAAATGAACAACGAGATGAATTTGTAACATGCTTATTTTGCACAATTTTTGGGTCTGCGACACACTTTTATATTGGAGTCCCTACAAGATAGTGTTTTTTTAGTGTAACATAGTGTTATCCATTATTAAATAATAAAAAAAACATGACCTAATTTTATTATAAACTTATTCATGGAAGAAAAAGAAAAAACACTGGTATTAATGGTATTAATTATCTTTTTTTTTAATTTATATTTTAAGCATCTATTTTACTACATCCTGAGTAGCTCAATCCATTTTACTACATCCTTAAGACCATAATGTTGCACCACTAAATTAGCTTCTATTAAAGTAGATTATTACAAAAGCGACATGTTATGGGAAAATTATGTACGCTATAACCTACTTTAAAAAGATATCGCTTTATACGAATATCATAAGTTAGTTTAGAAAACGTAAATATCAAACTTGATGTGGTTGCATATAAAGTTTAATGTACCTAAGTTTCGAGTAATGTAAATGTTTGAAAAGTTTCACGTGTATCTCACGCTACGGCTTGTCTTTAAGAATTTCCAAGGATGTAAGTCTAGCGACTAATTTAATTAGTCTTACTCGGATTGTTCACCGATGGCAACTTGGTAGCTTCTGGAAACTCAAACGTCCATCATTTATGAAGGTTTCAAAAAGTTATTTCATTACTACCGTTTTTTTAAAGGTATATAAATTAAGTGAATACGGGTATTGTACAAATTTTATGTCTTTTTGATAAGATATGTGATCGTTTAAAACATATTGAGCTTTATAACTCACAGAACTGAAGGGAAAAAGTACACAGGTCCTGTAAGTAAAAATAATTTAAAAAATAATGCATTTGATTTATGTGTTATTAGTGATTCTATAAGAGTTCCTTTTTACTTTTGAAGTACAGAACCTTAAAAACTAAATTTGCATATATATATAAAACAAATTAATGTTTAGGGTAAACTGCAATTTATTTCATACATAACAAGCAAGTTATATAACGCACATATCAACAAAGATAGTCGTAAACGTTGGTCATAAATTGAGAATAAGTTAATTTAGGAGTCGCAAGGCACAAGTAAACAAATAACTAACCAGACGCATCGATTACTCGAATATGAAACCACATTTACGTTATGTCTAGTCGCGCATTAAAGCTCGTATACCGACACACGCCGAGACTAATCACATTAGCGGACTCACCAGAGGTCGCTGGTAACTACCTAAAAAGCCGCCATTTGCACGTCGGACCCAACCTCATGAACTGAACTACTGAGCATGCATCTCCGAGAAGTTAATTATTCAACCCCTTTGATAAACTCTGTACGTAGGAAACTGAAATGGCAGAATATAAAACATGCAAGGATATTTAGTCAATATGAAGTAACTGGTCGATATTATATAGATAATATTTATGTTTCATAAAAATATAACATAACTATAGCATATTTATGATTAGATAAATATACATAATATATCTATGTAATGCATATGTATAATATGTATAAACTAATTTAGATGTTAATCATAAAGTACTCAATCGATACAGACGTTTTGTCGCATTATCAGTAAAGCTTAGGGAGAGCTCTCCAACACTCGATGCCTCTTTTTATAAGGTAATCTATATCTGAGTATACCTCTTCCTCATCAATTCCTTAGTTAGCATGACAGAAGCATGGAAAGTGGAGGCTGTAGAGGGTTTACGTGTAAAGTTTTCCTCATAAGCTCACCGCAGGGCGCTCCCCTATCAATTGCCATCCCTCCCCGCTACCCCCGCGCCACCCCCTACATCGCTCCACTAATGATCCCACTTGTTAGGGCTCAGAGGCGGACCTTCGACCGTGTCATTCAGTGAATAACAAATTCCAAGCTGATCCGCTACGTCGTAGCCCGTAGCCCGTAGCAGCCGCCGTCGGCCAAATATTAAAGGCCATTAGATTATCATGCAGCGAACGCGTTTGCGATGCTATCGCTTTCCTTTTTCACTTTAGGATACGTTAACTTTAAATAACCGTATGTTTGCTTCGGAACTTAGCGGGTACGTGCATTTGACATATTCAATCTATGTTATTTTCTTATGACTAACTTTGCTACATTTTTACAAGATGTTAACACATTTGAACCCTTTAACACAAATTAAAATTTAAACATATATTTAAATTTTACGCATTATCATAAGTTTAATGTCATCAGTTTTACATAATCTCTTAGGTAGCAATGAACCACATGATCATATTTTAATTGATAGTTGCGACCCATATGGTGGAGCGGTTCATATCGGGCTGACACGCAGATGGTCCCGGATTCGATCCCTGGCTAGACAGACATCTGAATGATGATTAGATTTCTGTTCTGGGTGTTTGTCTATTCGTCTCTGTGTGTCCATGGCACCCACGACACAGAAGCAAATACTATGAGCTGGCTATGACTATGAGCTATGGCTATGAGCGTAGAAAGTGTTTATGTTTATGTATTATTGAAAGTTACTCACGATGTTATCCAATATTTTATTCCTTGTCTTCTACAACTATTCAAATTCACTTATTACTTATCCTTTATTATGAGAAATCAATAGGTATTATATAATTATGTTTTAGGGATTTACATACGAGTTAATCGCAAAAATTTACACACTTGAGATTATTTCCGGTTACCGTTCTAAACTTAAATTATTCAATTACATCTAGTAGAAATCGAGTAAAAAGCAAATGCTCGATATTATACTCCATTAACAGATCTCCAAACTCTTACTGTAACTGTAACTACTGTTACTACTTAATGTAATTTCTACTTTTGAATTTATGATTTTATAATACATAATATTTTCACCTAGTTGCATGGATCATGGTCATGGCAGAAATTCTTAAAATTAAGATTAAGGTTCTGGGTTCAATCGGAGGTTAAGCTCGACACCAACACAGACAGATATCTAAATAATGGATTTTGATTTCTGGGTTTTACATACATATACACCATAAGTGAATACCATAGCACCCACGTCTCAGAAAACATCATAGTGTGGGGCTATGAGTGTAGAAAGCGTTAATATTATTACATTGTTCAATAAGCGTTACAAACTGAAGCAATTATTACTAGCAACTCACCATCAAATTGTTGTGTAGCTTGAGCAAGCAATGACGCAAAGACTCTGTCAGCGAGTTGCGGCGGCTTGGCTGGGCGGTCATCATCGCTGCTGCTGTACCTATCGCCGCTCCACTCGAGCGAGCGCTGGCGCCGCACGCCGCCCGCGCCGCTTGCCCCGCTCGGCAGCCCGCCCGACAGCCCGCTCAACGAGCCCGCCTTAGCTCGACGACCCGGCCGCTCCATCTTCGACTCATTCATGACATTTCGTCACTGCATCTGAAACAAGTTATTTATTTTTTCATTTATTTACTTTTTGAAACACCTTTAACTAAGGATTACAATGGTAAACTTAATGCCTAATGGCATTCTCTGCCAGTCAACCCTAGGCGATGGCGATAATTTTTGGTAGGCATATAAACAGTAAACAGTAACGCAAGCTATTATTTATTGAAATATCCTACAGTATAACATAAATAATATAAATTAATATAATTTTAAAAATATAATACAATAATTATAATGATAATATAATAACACAAGAACTTATTTGAAATGTCGATGGACTCATGATAATTGCAAATAATGTTCCCGGATAAGCCTCTTGAATGTGCTCCTGCATGTGGCTTTACTGATGTTTTCGGGTAGGGCGTTCCAGAATAGTATCGCCTGTACTACAGTGAAGGAATATCGGAAATAACTACTGTTATGCTGTAGAATAATGACTTTTAACGAAGCCCAGGGTCGTAATGCGAGCAGTGGAACTCAAAATTTTCCTTTAGGTACGACGGAGAAGCTGGATCATGTAAAATAGAATACAGAACCAAGAAAATTCTAGAATTATGCCTTTGACAAATGGTAAGCACGACGAATGGTTATATTATTTTAAATACTAAAGTAGCAACCGAGCAAGCAGACCACTTAATCGGAAATTGCCGTCTGAGTCTGCCGACTATGGACATCTGTAATCAATCCCCAGATAAGATCAGAGTTGGACCGCCTCAGATAAGTATGTCTCTTTTAGACTAAACGCTTAACACTGCTGTTGTTAGACAAGGAATTGTACATATCATTGATTTCGTTCATAGCCGATTTGATGAAATTAAGTTTGTTTAAATCGTCGAATTACGGCAAAGTGTTGGTTTTAATAAAAAATGTCATAAGAAAAAATATGAAAGAAACATTAAATTACTATAAAAAAAAATGCTCACATTTTGTTTACTTTTGTACACAATACGTGTCAATTGTGCACAAAAGTAAACACGCACCTGCTAAAAGAAAACATTTTATTTTTGTTTTCCTGAAGTTTTTATTTCACCCAATTTGAGCAAAAATAAGCAAATATTCAAACTTTTAAACCCAAAAAGTGCCATTTCAACAAACACTTCAATCATGTGGAAAGTCGAATCGATTGAAAAGCGATTACGTTTCCTAATTCCGGGACAACAAAGAAATATAGCCGTAAGCCGGGCTGCCGGGTAAAAAATCGACACAATATTTTATCAAAGTGGTAACGACGTCGTGAGCGGAAAAGAACAACTGTAATAAAGAGCCTACAAGTTGTTTGGTTAGCGACCCAACATAAATACGAAGTTGGCGCGGGCGTGCGTGTTGGAGACCTAATCCATAGGATTGCGCTGCGGTGCCGCTCGGCTCACGCCGTATGCCAACAATCGGACCGACATTATTTCTTATATTGACTCAGTCGCAACCAGCTTTCTCTGAAACGATTTCCTCCTTCCCATTTACACTTGTTTTAATGGGTATATATATTTTCCTACACATGTCATAAAATATATATCAGATATATATATTTTATGACAGCGGAATCCGATTGCTTATGTAACAAATTAGTGTTTTATTGATTTTAAATGGTCACTGCTTTTTCTAGATAAAAGTCCTAACAGGATAATTAGATACCCTATTAATATACTATTGATAATTAGATACTAAGTTGTAGCGTCTTATATTTATGACGACCCGCGTAGCTTAGCGGTCACCATACCGGTCTGACACGCAGTGGGTCCCGGGTTCGATCCCCGGCCAGATAGACATCTGAATTTAGATTTCTGTTCTAGGTCTGGGTGTTTGTGTATTCGTCTTTGTGTGTCCATAGCACCCACGAAACAGGCGAAAATCCTACTGTGGGGCTATGAGTGTAGAGAGCGTTTATGTTTATATAAAATACCTTACTATATTCCTGATTAATACACAGGACGAACACTGAAAATTAAAAATGATAAGTAAGATCAAATTAAGAAACTGAATTTAAACCAATTTCATTAAACAGGAGATTGGTTAAAAGTAATGAAAAAGTAATTGGATCTACTCTGGAAATATATTACACAAGGATCAAATGTGAACAGAGTTTATAATTAAAAAGGATATTAAAATCTACAGAACAGTGCGGGGAACTATTGTTAAGGCTTACTCCACTCATTTCTCATTTCGTATCGGCAGAATAAACAGGAGCGGTTTCATTAGAGGTTTCACTGTTACAGAACAGGTGTTTATATAACGGAATACTATATTGTTGAATTGAATTAAAGCGAACCATCTTCTGTATATTTAAATTTACTCTTGAACGGAAATTAATCAATTCATTTTTGGAACTAGTTAGTTATTCTGTAAATTGATGGAAAACATGTTATTAAACAAAGGAAAAAACCCTTTTGTTGGAATACCTTTTAGTTTCATTTGTTAATAAGCTAAAAGGTTTACGAGTAGTAACGTAACAACTAACTTTTACTATACTGTACTAGATTCTATACCTCGTGACAAGTCAAGCCACCTAAGTATACGTATCTTGATAAATTATGTAAACTGATTCGATAAATAGCGAAAAAAGTCAACAGCTCCAATCGCTAATGTGTTAAAAAACACTCACTACTCTACGCTACTCTTCTGTACGTGTAGGGACGTTAGTCCTTCCAAATTTTATAAATTAATGGTAGTCAGCTCACGTTAAGTAGTTTCAACTTTATTTTTGTATACGGAACAGTTTCCGTTCTCTATTTACTTAAAAATATACGTCTAAATGTGTACGTCACCACTATTTCATACACATTTTAACAAAACTACAGTTTAACCTGTATAAAAAGAGAACGTTGCTTACGTAACTGTGAAAACTTCTACTACTCGATCAGAGATGGCACCACATGTATCCAAGTTGGACTTTAAAAGATCAAAATCATGTACAACTCATAATACGTTTACAATAATGTTACCCTTATTATGTTTTTAAATATATCTTTCATGTAAAATAATTTTCAGAACCGCATGGCGGAGAGAAGAATCAGTGCAGCCCAGGCATCTTTGGTGTTGCGGGGCCTGCGATACATATGAGTTCCTTTAATAAAATCCTACACTAGACTAAATAAAGTTTTGATCTGTATGTGATTTGAGATTAATATTTTCACAGAATTGACATATATTAATATGTAACGAGTACTCACGATATGCGAATCTTGAATTTCTTTTAACCGATATCTTATAACCCAATTACATGTATCGTGGTCAGCGAAACTACGATGGCGTTGAGAAACCGTTGACAAGTACTAGTGATCGATTATCCTATCTACCCTACGTCTAGTTCGTTTTTCTTTTTTAGATTCCATATTTGGACACAACACTCACGTACAGTAAGTGTTGTGTGTTGTGATATGGAACCTACAAACATACATACATTAAGTACCTTACGCGCCAACCTTTGCAGTATTTGCATTGTAGTCAATACTACCTTTTGAGGGCCATGCGACTCCACCATGATGACACAATACAAAATCTTTACAAACCGTAGGTGATATTCCGAATTATTTCCACTTCATCAGCTTATACGCGTCTTTCGAATCTTCCAACGCAGCGGTACACAGTTTCGTGGATAATGCATCCTCTGATTCGTTTTACGCTTTACTTGGATAGGGTTCGTACTCAGACTCAGACAGACACTCATGTAAACAGATATTGAGGCTGTCTCTCATATACAACTTAACACTTCGATGTATTTTATAATTAATCTGCCACCGCTGTCACAATTCATACACAGCCCATATATCGATAGAATTGTAAGCTTTCTCATTCTACCCATAAGCCACACACTACGACATATAGCGCTCCACAGACTTCTGTATTAACTGCCGCAGCTTGTGGGTATTTTATGAATTTTGAATATATGAATTTTGGAAACAGGCTAGTTGAGGCTGAAAGTAACACATACATATTTGGGCTCGCATACGCATCACACTTGCAAGCGTGGAATTTGTATCCTGGAGATACATATGCACACGCATACGACTTGCGAAGAGATAATCTAGAAATTTGTTCATTCATGTGTGCACCCGCATGCATGCGGCCATGTGCTTGTGACATTTAAAAGTTCTTACTCTCGGAGGCTCTTCTGTCCGAACTTCTGATGGGCTTAGCCTACCACTGATTCTATTATTAGGATTGTTTTGGCTTTTTTACTAATCACAAATATCTATTTCCCTTACAATAATTATGGCTTATGACCCTCTATTCACCCTCCCCGCCTAATGTCGAACCGATTCTAAGATTAATCCTTATAAACAATCAAAACATAATAAAAAGTATTTTCCATTCTCAATTTCCTATCATCATTACGAATCGCGAAAGAAACATGAAGTAAGAAAATGGGCTGATCATTTTAAATTACAGAAAGACGTATTCCCTTACATCGTACACACCATATTAAAGATTATGAGAAATGATTATGTTTTATAACAATAGTATTTAATGCTGCTGAATTTTTTTAAACGGTGTGGTAATGCGGAGACGCTTACACGTTTTTCAACTGAGGGTATTACCTAGTTACGCATCTTCGACAAAATCTAATTAAAAATCCTATCATACGATACTCTAAGGCTGCTCGTTAGCTACTGCAGTTGTACAAAAACGTGTGCAAAACCGATTCAAGATCAGCACATGAGTTTAAGATGCAGTTTTAATACAGGCGGCGTACTGCTCATATTTCTCATGCTTGTCTTGCTCCCCATTGGCCTGACGCTTATTTTATACGTGACACGAACCGCAATCCTTGTTACACTCCTTCTAATGTCTTTTATTTTGATATACACGACACGTTGCACTTGTGTGCACATTAGATACAACTCAAGTTTTTGTTATGAATTTCAAAATATTATTTAATAAGTTATCTTATTATCACGAGACCAAAAAAAAGGCTAGTGTCTACCTGTATAATATTACATAGTATTTTTATTGCATATAAGGTCTTATTTAATCATAAAGAGTTGTAAATGCTGTCCATTTATTACCAAGTAAAACTTATATACAAAAAAAACGACAAAACTTTAATAGTTAAACACCCACTACATAATAATAATCGATTGTTATTCATAATGGACGATAAAAGTTTTCTAACCTGTCATCAAGAACTGTACACACAAATCGATTTTGTTTCAATTTTAAAACACAATTTACGAGGTAGCAAAATTATTTCAACCAGTAAATTGAATTCAGATTAATCTAAAACTAATTAACAGAAAACTGGAAAGGCCGAGGTTAACCTTAATTAATCACAGACATTTCAAACAAAATATTCTGAAAATTAAAAAGGAACCCTTTGACTATTTGTATATATATTGAAAATCCTTATAAGTAAGCAAATTATCTCACAAAACTAATTAAGCAACAGTTAATTAACACAACATAGAACCAGCCGAAGTGTAACTATTATAATATTTGAGGGCAAGCCACAACTGATCCGCATTAATACTTGTGACCCCGAACTAATCCCTAGGCGCAGAAGGCAGGTGCACCACAGTGTAATGAAGCTCTATGCTCCAACAAAACTAAGCATGAATCACAGAACATTAAAAACATTTGAATAATAATATTTTACACTTATTTCGTAACCTAGCAAATTGTATGTTATACATTTTTTTACTATTTGTAAAAGAAGCAAACGAGAAATCAGCAAACAACCACTACTTGCCAAAGATCGGATACAGTTGCTTTCAAATTTAATCATTAGACGTACTTGACGAATAAATACGAACAAATACGATTTTTTTGAGCATGTTGTCCACCTAATGGTAAGTGGTCACCACCGCCCATGGACATCGGTAAGCAACTTCATATCGAACAAGTTTTCTATCTGAAGTCGATCACAGATACGTTGCAGCTCCCGAGGACTAAGATAAGTGAGCTGGCAACTACACCCTTCCCCCAACCTCTACCTTCATTGCACATCTAATGCTTGACGTCGCCAAAGGTGGCAAATTAACTCCAAGAATGTAAACCCATGGCGATGGTAGGTCCGGAGTCGAACCGTATGGGGGTTTACGAGTCACACCTTCTAATGTATCGAAAATTATATTGTGCAGTCATAATTTCTTATAACGTTGCGTAATAATGCAGCATGAATGGGAATACATTATAATCACACATACATATCATTATCGTCGCAGTATTCGTATACAATGATACGAAATCCAATTCGGTGGTATAATGTCGGCCAACATACATATTCCGATATCGAATTAGAAGATAATTAATTTACGACTCGCCGTAATTACATAACCAATAACATATCTGGGATTACCATACCGATGTAGCTGCGAATAATTGGTATGTTTATGTACGTCAAGAGCCTTATTAAAACGTTTGGAAAGTACTAGCTGAGCTCGCAGGTTAACGCGCATTAAAAAATGTTTTATACTTTCAACATTTAAAAATGTAGTTAAGGCGTCAAGGCGTGGCTTTACAATGGAAAAAGTGCCCTGAAACTAATTTACTTGTTGATTGTTGATTACTTGTTGTTGTAGATAATTTTATTTGTTTTTATCTAGCATTAGATTTGTACTTTGCTTTGTTCATATGTTTCGTATATGTATGTATACCTCTTTATTTACTATGCTGTTTCTGACTATTGAACTACACGATGACATAATCGGATAGAGAATAGGCGATGTACACGGAAACAAAAGCACTAAGACGTAACAACGAGAATCTAAACTAAACTAACAAGTTCACACACTAGCCAGCGTTAAGTTGCTAGATATATTTTGTAAATATAAATGAAACATTTAAGACACTGGACGGATGGACTAAGACTTGAGAAGGTAACAGTAAGTAGCTTTAAAAAGAAAGTAGCTGTATCAAAATTTCCGCTTCTTTTTACTACTGTTTAATTTTGAAGTGAAAATGAGCATGCAACCACGTGAGTGGTCACTGACGCTTGTTGACAACTGTAACCAGCTAATTCCATACTATAGAATAGGGGTTCTACCTAAACGTGATTCTAGATGTGTTACCACTCCTGATGAGTCATATATTCACTTCACCAAAACATAAGAACAACTTTACACCAGTAATAGGTGTGGCGGTGGTTCTTTTGCGTTCAAACCATACCTACCACGTAGTTTTACCGTTTCATAGCATTACCGCATCAAAAAATTATAATGTCTGGACAAAGCCACACATATGAAAGGGTAAAATTAGATTTTAAGATGAAATAAACATAAACGCTTTCTACACTCATAGCCCCCACAGTAGGATTTTCTCCTGTGTCGTGGGTGCCATGGACACACCAAGACGAATACACAAACACCCAAACCCAGAACAGAAATCTAAACTCATCATTCAGATGTCTGCCTGGCCGAGGGCCGAACCCGGGATCCACTGCGTGTCAGACCGGCATGGTGACCGCTCCGTGGGTCGTGAGAAATGGCGAATATGTTTTTTTTATTATTTTAACATTTATCAATTTATGCACATGATGTAAATCAAGAAACTAAAGTCATCCTTTATAATATAACATAGAATATTTGCTAAGATTTGAATATACCACAATGCTTGTAACATTGAATAGATGCGCCCGTAGCATATGTTTGCAAATATAATCTCCGTAACCAATGGACGTCATGGAAGCGTAATTGAATAAGCACAGGAGACGTTATACAGTACAGTATGACGTGACTAATATAATCCAGGGAGAAACTAATCTGATATCGGGTAGAGGCAGGCGCGGACCGCACGCGACTTAATTGGGTTGCGTTTAATCCCCGCAATGCAACTTTAGAGTCGTTTCCGCTGTCCAATAATCCTGGCAACGTTAGCGTCACCTAAGCTCAGGTAAGCATCCTGCATCCACGCTCAATTATGCACTGTTAAGCAGCAAATTCAATCATAGGACATGAGTTATCAAAAAGCAAATTGTATTTCGTGGAACTCTAACAGAATTTTAAAATAACGCATGTTTCCCCGTGTGTACTTTTCTATCTACTTTTATATCATATCAGTTACGATAAATGACTGAAAATATACAAAAATTTAGAATAAATATATTTATTATTTTACGATTTCACGAAAAAGACAACATTACAAACGTATGATTGTTATGTTGTCTTTTCGTTATTTTTTTTTTTTTAATATTTATTAAAGATTAATAAAGTCTACCCACCTTCTTATGATAAAAGAAACGGTATCATGTACGTACTGTAAAATTTCGATAAAAGTAAAAAGCCCTTAATAAAGTTTATCTACGGAGGTACATTTCCTCCATTAGCTTTTTAAAAGTTTAACCCCACTTGTAAGACAAGGGTATCAGAAGGGAGTAATGAAATACTACCACATCTGAATGTTTTATTCGGGAATTCTAAAAAGAATAATTGTCCCGGTTGTTTTTGTTTTTATATTTAGCCAATTTCACGCTGGGTAAATGCAATAATCGACTCCACAATAAATAATTCAATTCCAGCGTAAATACATGGCCCGTTACCGAATTTCCTTTGAGAGATGGAGCGTGCACCCTGCGAGCCGACACGTCTCTCTGAACTTCGGAATTCCAATTTTGAAAAGTTTCCCAACAAGGGCCGATATTGACAGCCAGTGTCAGAGACCCACTTAGCGAACCGGACATCTTTGCCTGCTTCATCTAACTTTAAAAGAACGTTATAAGCTTAAAACAGGAAACAATTTTAGCGAAGTTGCTTATTTCATAGGTATACTAGCTACTTATTTAATGAAAAGAAACCTTTGGAGTAAAAATAAACAACGTTAATATAAAGTGATAAGTTTCGTAAGATCTGCCTATAATGAAAGTAGGTACGTCATTACAAAACTTGTTTCAATAACACGTAGAAATCAAAAAGGAATCATAATCTTACCCACGCTAAAATAGTTAAGGAAGGTATTGAATTCCCCCATAAACTTAAAAATGTAGACGTGTGTATAACTCGATAAAACAAGAAAAACTGTAAATACAGTAACAGCGACATCTGTTCACAACTTCACGAACTTCTTCAAGCAGAGGCTCCATCAACGCCATCTACTGGCATTTTCCCAAACTACCTAGTCGCTTTGTGAAGAACAGTGCTACGACTGGCTCGACGCGCTTCAAGTTTCTAACTTACTACGGCATTGATTTCATACGAAAATATTTTGAAACTCGTTTGTAAGTTCTTATTAAATTTATAAGCTACATTTCAGCATGAAATTGTAAATAATCAATCTAGGTTTTCTATCTTACTCATATTTTAGTTATTGAGGTTATAAATTAATCTTAAGAGAAAAAAATAGGTTTTTTCTCTTAAGATTAATTTATATCCAACTTGCGTGCTTGCCTCATCATAAGTACTACCTGTTTGGAAACTAAGATAGTAGGTACATTTATTTGAAATAAGTTTGAAGCTAGTGTTTTTTTTTATCATTGTAAGATATTTCGACTACTCAACAACATAAGGTCAAAGCAAATAATGTTACTAGAAACATTCACCGACTGCAAGTTTGGTGAATAAAAATATAAAAATAAAGAACAATGTATGCAAATTCAAAATAAATTTAACTTAGTTGCATGAGACAACCAACTATAACAGATTGTAAAAAGAACATAACAGTAACTTTATGAGGTCTTTCGCTGTCTATTTGAACACTTTGTTTTAGCCATTAGGAATATACTTAATCGTTACATAACTTAGCATTGTTTTTTTAAATCTTTTTAACGTGAAATTTCTAGGTTATAATCTACCCTAAACATTCAATAATGCTGGTACATACTTCGCTCAACGAATTAGCCTTGCTATTCAACGAGGTAATGTTGCCAGCATTCTGGGAACTCATCCTAGGGACAGCAATTTGGACGCAGCTTTTTATTTTTAATTTGGCAATTTGTTTCTTTTTCATATAAGTTATATTTGTATACATTTTATTGTTAAAATAATTAGTTAATATTTTCTACGTTAATAACAAATTATACTCAGGCAAATATGTATTTTATCTTAATAAATCCGACTGTACACTTATAATATTTATGATATACGCAAATGTCATTATTATGATAAATAAACATTCATGATTATGATTACCCGTTACTGTCCTGCTACTTTTGTCAAAAATCTGTAATACGGACAGTATTACAGATTTTTGTCAAAATTATACACAAAATTATATATTTTCAGATTGAGTGATGGGTTTTTACACGTAAATATTAGCGTTATACGATAATAAGTTACAGCTATCACAATCGTTTCGAACGCAACCTTTAAACATTATTTAACACGTACATTTTATCAAACATAAAACAAGTCAACATATTAATTTGATTTTCATTTTATTTAATGTGTAAATCGTTTAGTTTACCTGAGATCACCCAGTGTTGTGTCACTACGCCTTTTTGTACGTGCCTACTTAGTCCTCAGGGGTAACTACCCCTGTGGACGAAGTTGGAACGTTTTATACTGATAGTTATAAGCGACATACGTATGTCGCTTTTATCACGTCAAATACATATAAGTATTGTTGTCGAAATATTGTAATGATTACAACATAATATTCCGACAGGATTACGCACCTAACAATGTTTATGAAGCGAATCGTATTAACACCCGAAAATACACCCGTGTCACTTATTTGATTATCTTAACTAAGTAACAATCAGAGCTAGATTTGCTAACAAGGACTACGCATAGTTGATAACAGTGTAGGTGATTTTTTAAAGCAAACGAACCTACAGCCTGCCTTATAGCAAATGAGCATTGTCGGCCATGGTCACCTGTGGTGAACCCCCAAAAAGATAAGAAGCCTACGTGATGTGGTCCTCAGATGCGTTGCTACCCCTAAGGACTAAGTTGGAATGCCTCGGATAAGTATCGCACCCTTTTAACCAGAATATAGCAGCGCTTAACATTATCATTATAAGTCAGAAATAAATTTGGAGGAGGTACCGCTGGAGGCGAACTACAATAGGGTTCTACCACCTTTAAAATAAGGTTGAAGTAGCAAACGAACATGCAGTCCTTATGAGTAGTGGAGAGTGCCGCTAAAACATTTATACGCCATTATTGGGCACAGTAAGTATCGTACGAGGCGACAAAAAGGGGCTTCCGGGGTAGCGGGCAGCAAGAGACGGAGCTCAAACCGTCCAGCCAGGCGACTCCGGGAAGGACGGCAGTATAAGTGTTCGCATACTGCTGTAAAGATCAAGTGCGGTGGGCCCAGCCGCTTACCTGGGTGGAGCCCGATAAGGCAACGCGCTCAGAGGACTGCGGTTGCGTTCCTTTGGAGATCCCGGAGTCGTCTTCGCAGCGCCGAGGACGGCGACTAGGGGGGTTTTAGTGCGGTAAAAATCCCACATAACCTGGCGTCGCTCCCACCATCAGGTATCTTTTGAAGGTTTCCTCCTCAAAAACAAAAAAGGCACAGTAAACGTCACCCACTATTGTAAACATCTATTATACTCATTACTGACAGATAAATGACTATCATTATGTTTTGACCTGAAACCAAACACAGTTGCGTTGGTAACCCAAAATTTAAGATCGCTTCAGAGGTAAGCCAGTTGGCACCTACACTACTGAACGCAAGAACAATCGAACCATACTGGTTCTACGACGTGTCCAATTTTTATTTATTTATTCCACACGGGAATCAAAATATATAAATAGATCCAATAATACATATAGAATCCATCTGATTTTTTTTTGTAAGGAAGAATAATAAGTAACTTTTATTGGTAGTTTAAACTTAAGTTGCTTTGTTGTTCATGCCACCCATTATCGCAGCTGAAAATCCTAGGGCAAGGCTAGTGTAAGACGTTTATTTATTCATGCTAACAAGGTCAAGTACCTATCACTTACTTCACTTAAATTAATTATATAAAATTTACCTTAAAAAGCTATAAATTACATCGCACATCGATTATTTATACATTCATATTACACCTTAAAACGAGAGTTTAATATTTTATGCAATCGTCCTAATACATGGGTAGCCACTAAATAGTTATCCCTACTATCCAATAATATCAGTAACTTATTATTATAGTAAAGAGGAGTATAATACGGATCTGAAGAAACAAATATGTGAAATTGTAGATGAACCGCCTCAGAGTGCATACATCATAAAATTCTTTAACTCATAATAGGCTAGCGTTTGCCCGAGATGTCATCTGATCGAAAGTGATAACACGACCTAGGAAAAAACAGGCTTGTATAGATAAAGACTTTCCCTTCCTTAAAGATATCCAGGTGATACTTATTTTTCAGGGAATGTGTTTCACTTTTTGAATCGAAGACTTGGTTTCTTCCAAAACACTACAGCGTCAACAATACCGCTATAAGGTGGCAGCAGGTTCATTTTCACATTGATTAATCAATGTTTTTATTTCAGGAAATATTTTCGTCAAAACAACCAGTGATGCGCCGAATCATAGAAAGCGGACACGGATACAAAACATTAGTCTCTAGAGTACTAGTTATCCTATAGTATACCGTGTGGTGTCAGTCTGGAATAGCCTCCACACGCTCTCTTCTTGTGAAAGTCATAGGATGCAACAGAAAGACAAAATCCAGGTAATGTGCAACAGCGCCTTTCTATGTAACATCAACACCCACTGCAATCATGAATGCGGGTGTGGTGACTATTAGCATAAATCCCCTTTAAGGGAAGCCCATATCCAAAAGTAAACCTTAAAAGGTAGATGGCCCTGGGCCTGGAGGACTTTAATGGATGGAGCATCTAAATCTATGGATACGAATCTCTGCTATTTACTCAGTTGATACAAAATAGCTTGACCTTGAAACGATAGCTTTATGTTAATAATTAATTAGTACCTTACAACTTACCATATCGGGCGCTTTCTAAAATAAATTCTTTTATATTTCTATGTAGAATATAAATGTGCTAAATATGTAGTTTTAAGACATGAAAATTAAAATTAATTGACATAGTGTTTAAACGTGTTCCATAGCTACGTATACTCAGAATTTCACACACATAATGGAATTTTATATTGAACAAAATTGAAATGAGAACCTGCTCCTTTTTTTAAGTCGATAAAAATACCTGATTTAGATCCACTAATAAGTAGCAAATACGGATACGGCTATGAATACAGATATTTTTGTCTCGGATATCCTCGGTCACGGATACGCATTGTCGGCACATCAGTATAAACCATAGCTTTTAGCCGCAAAGAACAATACCCTGCAGGATGCATCCAGTCGTGTTTATGACGCGCACTGAGTTGACATTTGTAACCAAGTATTCAGATATGGCCGTCATCCACTCGTACAATACCCTTTACTATGCGGATTTGTATTCAACATCCGTTAATTATTTCAGAGATTTTTCATAGAGTTACATATTTATCATATATTAATACAAGCACTTATAACAGAATTGTGTTTTCAGTAGTTCCGAATCTACATTCGTCACGATATTAAATCCTTACAAATCCATTTAGTAGCTTTCTCTACTTAAATATGTAGGTACAAAGATGGACCATGCTCTCGCAAAATAAGCTACTTTTTCTTTTTATTCGGATATTTATGCGCTATACCGAATACTACACCTATTAAAAGAAACTTTTTCATTGGTAAAAAGGTCTCTTGGGATGTACCATTTTTAAACACTTGACTTTGAAATAAATTTATTTGTAAATATACAATAGATTTGACTCTAGTTTTTTTAAGATTATACATAAGGATGCAATGCTTAAGGCAAGATACATGTATAGATTTTTCATCATATGACTTCAGAGGTAATCCACCATCCCTTTAAAACTGTTCTAAGCAGTGCTCCGGCTTTAAGGTTCTAGTGAGAAAGAGACTTTTAAACGTTATAGCTTAATACTAAAAGGAGAAAAGCTTCTGAGCCGAACAAAAGGATAACAAATGTTCATAGTTGACAATGCCCGCTACGTTATAAAAAATGTAATATAATTATCTTAAGTAGTGTACCTTAATGTATTAGCGGAAGGAAAGTTATGTACTAAAGTCAACAGTAATAAATTATTCCAACAGTTTCGTATATCAAAGCTTAATACTTTCATAGAACAATCGCCATGAAATATCCAAGGATTATACACGCAACTGTGGTTATGACACTGCTAGAGTTGACATCTGAAACACACTAGTCACGCGCGTGTCACTCACTTGTCTAATTCTCTTAACTACGTAACAATCAGTGCTGGATGCGCTCTCGCTAAATACGCATAATTATTCCACTTAATTGTAACAAGTAATAGTTGTGCCGCCGTAGTGACTCTATTTCACATTCAAACAGCTTCTATTTTTACCGGACTGCGTCAAAAGGAGGGTAATGTTTTTCGAGCGTATGTATGTTTGTGTGTATGTTCATTTCTTTGGCACGCGCTACCGCTCAAACGGCTTGACGGTTTGTGACGTATGACATACAATTAGAATCGTCTCAGTTTGGAGAGTGACATAGGCTATATAATTTTTAAAAATAGTGCCTTCAAATAGTGGAAAAAGGGTAGGGAGGGACGACTTTTTTATTATAACGACAGTATGGGTATCAAATGAAAACTAGTAAATAGACTTTTCTAAAAATATGTACATTTTAATACTTTTAATTGACTATTTTGACAAAATATCATATAAAGCATAAAATTAAATACATATATCATAATGACCAAAAATAGTTTTAAGCAGTCGGGTTTTTCGTTTTAATATTTTTAACAATTTTACTAATTGATAAAAAGGAGGAGGTTGTCAATTCGTTTGGTAGATATATATATGTTATTTTTCATGTATGTACACCGATTATTCCCCAAACTGAGGAACGATTTCAATTTTTTTGTTTTATTAGAAAGGATATACTTGCAGTCTGGTACATTGTTGTTACCTTGTCACAACCTTGGTAGGTAAGTGTATTCTGTAAACCGCTTTTCGCAAAAAAAAAAATCATCCTACCTACACGTTAGGTTATTCAAAACTAACACTAAAGTTTCTTAGACCATTTTTCTCGAAGTCGATTGTTTGGGAGATAAGCCCTTTCAAAACGGTAAAATCTGGATAAAACATATGTTGTAGATGTTAAGGAAAACTTCCAACGAAAATTAATTCGAACAAGATACGGTTGACAGTTTTTGAGATATAGCGCTTTTTCAAAAAACGAATAACATAACTTTGTAATTCATACAGACACTATGATAAAGAAACTTATGTTGGTAGTTGGAAAATTGTTGAAATTTATTTTTTATGATATAACTTTATTAACGATAATGCTACGGAACCCTTCACCGGCGAGTCCGACTCGCACTTGACCGGTTTTTATTTTTATTTAGATGGGTTCGTAGAATTCTCTTATACTTTAGAATGTTGTGGAAAATTCAAAGGCGCGTAATTTTCACAATAATTCTCCACGAAGCTAAATAAGGGCTAATTAATTTCTAACAGGTATGTAATAAGCCTTACTGTGAAAAATAACGAACTCATACAGCAATGGGTCACGTCATTCGTGAGAAGATCAAAAGGTCAACCTTAGGTAAAAAGCTGAAAATAATTATATTTATATGAGAACATAGTATCTGTGTTCTTCACATATAATGGATATATTATTTTTGAACTAAAATAGCTGAAAGATATTTTAAAATATACCTATCAATTAACAACAAAGCGGTCGGACCTGGGTTTCTGACCCTTACAGGCGGTTTGGATGACAGAGATCTGGCGAAAGATTATCCTTTTCGGAATTTACAGTTCATATATTTCATTGTCGAATTACAATATACAAATACTTAATCCTGGATTATTTGAATCTTATTATAAATGTAAAAATAATCACTTTTCAAGTTATGATAAATTTCTGTAAGTAGGAACATATACAAGAGTTGCGAGAACGCTTTAATAAACACAGCTTTTGACATAAAATTGAGGAAGATAGAACTACAAATATCACAATACCCGGAAACATATTTCCGGGTAAATTATTAATACCAATTGTATACACATGTAACATTTAATGTATAGCTGCCGTAATAAATTGATTGAGCTTCATTCAATTGCGTGAGGAACAGACGCTAAATCAAGCGTAAGGATTGCAATAAAGATCGTGGGCGGTTCACGATTAATTAAGATACGAGCCTGTAAGAGGCACGGAGACGGCAACATATCTTTACCTTCCATCTGTTCCGTTACGTAACG
Organism: Cecropterus lyciades; assembly: GCA_002930495.1. Classification (NCBI taxonomy): domain Eukaryota; kingdom Metazoa; phylum Arthropoda; class Insecta; order Lepidoptera; family Hesperiidae; genus Cecropterus; species Cecropterus lyciades. The sequence continues at coordinate 275,055 of MOOZ01001386.1, read as the reverse complement.
GAGTTCCTCCAGCTTTATGAAGTACGCTCCAGCTTTATTAGGGCTCTGATTTATTCAACTTTAACAAGAGATGTATTTGTGCAAAGTGCTTAACTTATTATGAACCCGACTACAATTAATACGCCGGTACTCTGACATCGATACAGCTGTCAATATCATATCAGCACTACCAAAACTGGCAAACCAAACTTTCATCACAACATAAAATTGTCAACATTGCTGCTATAAAATAGAATAGTAGAATATGTCCTATAACATATATTTTCTTAAATAAAATAAATAAGCTAATATTGGTTTATATTCACGATGGCGATCATGATTTAAATAAACCAATTGTCGTAATAATTCTAATTGTCACCTATCTATTACCTGTTTATTTAGTGTTTCTGGCATATTATACATTATATAACATGTGTTTATACCACGAAGAGTCGTAAAACATAAACTAGTGAGCTTATTTTCCGTATTATGTCACTTAGAAAAAGGTCGTTAAGAACCTACACACCGACTCGGCAATTTAACGATTGTGAACTGGTGCGTGAAATGAGGAAAGCAATGGCAAATTACCTATTAAGTACTTCTTTTAAGAGAATCTGCACGAGTTTTACGTAAGCTAGTGAATTCAATTGAATCGGTACATCCTACTTCTCAATATACAGTCACGAGCATAAATATATATCTATGGACACGTCAGCAGTATATCTGACCCAAGAATGCGTTCGGATGCAGCAAAAATTTGACCACATGGTAGAACTCGTATGGTGGCTGGTAAAACCAGAAACAGAGATGGCGGTGATACCTGTCCGGTTGAATCGTACTCGTCCTGCCACCTCATAAAACTTAATGTCGACATATCATCGTTTAAGTTCTAGCACCGCGTAAGTCATTTTTGGATATTTTTTTGGAGAGACAAAAACCGATTAATGTTACATAGACGCAACTAAAGTTCCATTTTGTACTTTTAATTTTCCAAAATTTAAAGATATTATTGTGCCGTACCTTGATTCT
>MOOZ01001386.1:189213-200465 GCA_002930495.1 Cecropterus lyciades | reverse complement strand
AATATTAAGAATAGTTTAGGAGTCCATAGCAGACTGACAATATGACCCGCAATTTATATAGTTATAAACTACCCTATCTTTCAAGTTGGCAAACTGCACACAGAAGTTATAGAATTGATAAATAGAGAAAATAATAAGGGAGAAAGAATACCACCTTGCGGGACACCAGCTTCCAAGTAAGCCCAATCCAAAGAAGTGCATCCCATACGTACAGACTGCTGGTGCCTGCGAAGATGAGAAGAGAACCATACCAAGACAGAGGGGGAAAAGTTTATGTGGGTCAGGATGGCAAGGAGAATATCGTGATAATTCGTAAGCCAGGGAGCACGAGAACGTCTCAATTTGTGTAATGGAGCACGATCATCATACAGTGAAAGAATGGCATTATTAAAAAAAATAAGTATTTTTTTGATCAATAGTGAACGCATCCATTAAAGGTGCAAAATTGATAAGTGAGGCTTTCTTCTTTGTGAGGCTCGTCAACGTCCATTCTTGCAAAATTACGTAATTATATAAATTCAGGTTTTTGTTTAGGAGGCTTGACTTTATAAGATGTGTACACAAGGTCATGTCGCGAAAAACCAGGTTTATTCGTTCTACTTTTTATACAAAATTGTAGTGTTATATTTTGCACATTTAAATAGATATGTATATAATAACACTTGTTATTATATACATATCTATTCAAAAAGTAATGAAAAACCAAAAAAACATAATTAAAAATCAAACTTTTATGTTTTGGTATCTTACCTACTAGTACAGGTGCAGAAAATCACCTTTATTTTGAAATTGCAGGCATACTCTAATTTCAATTTATTTCTACAAGAAAATAAATGAGACAACAAAGTCTATAAACGCATACTATTTTCAATTTATACTCACAACACCAAAATAATCTTTTTAATAGACTTGTAATACTTTCGGAACTATTCTTCCTCTTCTCGCATATATTGCAGCCAATAGTTCCGTGCGATCCGGGAAGAGGAATTAAGCCACTGCACCTTGAGCTCACTTACGCCATATCAACATCATTGTACCGCTTCAATGTATTTTTTTTTTGGTATTTACTCCTTAAGAATCGATTTTCATATAAGGCGCCCGGTATGAGAAAAATATGAGGAGTAAAATCTAGTGATCGAATGACCTCGTTACGTCTTTGAATATTACTTCAAGTTTTCTCATCCATCGCATAGATGGCGCTGTTTACAACAATTGAAACTTATTTAAATTTAATTTTACTGCGCCTGTTTAGACAATCGTACTTAAGGAGTAAACTCCAGTCGTGCATCGGAGCTGACATACTCTTTGTTTTTTTAATTTTATCTTTACTAAGTATAAGTCTTTTATTTAATGTGTATGACAATATTTTGTTCACTGATCTGAATATTCATAAATATTATTACCAGTGAATAATTTATAATATGTAAGACATGTTTTTCTCGTAGGATGACTGTTTAGTTTGTTAAATTAATTCATAAAATGTCAAAATTAATGTTATTAGAGTCGAAACAATAACGTGATTCTATAAACAATCCACACATTTCATGTGAAATTCTATACGAATTACGAAATATTCTTGGGTTATTGAAAATTGGTAAAATTAAGGCAAAAAGTCAAAATATTACAACGTAATAATCATTCGAAATGAAGCGCACTCATGTAAGCGAGCTCCACAAGTGACTATCGTCAAGTGCCGTCCGTGCAATCGTCAGTCATAGAGCACTCTCAACGGATGCTCCGCTCCAGCAACACGAAACACGTGTCGGTTAGAACCTACTCCATCATACTGACGGTAATAGTTCGTCTTCTCTACGAAACAACTTTATATTTCTTAAAAAATATGAATGTTTCGAAGAAGTACTTTTATATATTGTAACAGAGGACACTATATAGAATCCGTGTAGAAGAGTTAAAAACAAAATCTTCATTTTTGGCAAAGCATTAACGAAATGAAAATGAGTGAAAAAATCAATTTACTTAATGCGTTCTGCTGAAACTCGCTTACTAAAAGCATTCAATTGATGCGATTTGATGATTTGATTGATTTGAAAAAAATGTCACCGAGAATTGGGTCATCTTACATTTTCTATAAAAATCATAATATATTGTGGTATCACTTTACTCTTCTGTGGTATATTAAAGTAACACTCCAATTTACTAAACATTTAGCATCTTTAAGTTAAAACATTAATCTGTTTCTGAGTTCTTATTATTTAACTATTCCATAAATTAATACTTAGTTCGCATGTTCACACATCTAGTTGTTTGTTATTATGTTTTATTTAACTAGGGGCTATGTTCGTCTGTTTAGCCACTATCATAACTACGACAAAGTTGTTATTACAATAATAGAGTTTGTTCTTTGCATTCTGTTAGAGCATAACGAGAAGCAAGACAAACTTAGTGTACAGTAATCTGGTGCCTGGAACTCGACAAGAGGCGTTGGACTCTAGCATTTCCATTATTTACCGTAGCGGTTTGCGAGCGTTTCCAGACAAATGAATTGGACAATAAAGCGGCAAGCACCCGTCAACTTTTCCGTAATGAAACTTTTTGATAATAAAATAAAATGAGGCCACGGAAAACTTTGCAAGCTTAATCTTTGATCAGTTGGTCCTGCGTTGTTTTTGGCGCAGAACCCGAGCTTTGTTTGAAGATAGTTGTGTATTCAGTGTTACCTAAAACAACAATGTTTTCTCATGAAATACAAAAGCATAGAATTACAAAAGCTTGGTCACATAAATTCACATAAATATAATTCTCGAAAATGCATGAAAATTATTGAAATATACAGTGTTTACAGAAACACAATATGTATTTGTTGTTAATCTTAAAGTGTAGCCTATCTCGCCAAACAAGCGTCTAGTTTAGTCAAATGTACGGCAAAATACTGGAGCTAGCTATTATTGCCCAAGATGGTTAAAAAAATATACAAATTAATACAAGGAAAAAAGACAAATCCACTGAGTTTCTTGCCGGATCTTCTCAGTTGAGGTCGTGTTCCGATCCGGTGGTAGTGTAAGACAAAATATTGTAATTGACAATTGTAAATGCCACCGTAGGCCTTTGCAGAAAATAAAGATCTACACACCTCAAAGTACCAATCGATCTGGCATCGGTGAAGTAACTTCTGCACCGCCCAAGTCTCAATAGAATCGAAGGCTTTCTCATAGTCCACATAGGCAAAGCATAACTGCACATAATGATACCTTCTTTTACCTACTTTTTACCTATTATATTTTAACCCACTTATCAGTCTTTTGTATAATTTGTTAAAGCAAGTGTATATGGTCATGATACTGAAGCCTCTTTAGAATCCGGCAAATAGTAGACTGGATGTCGCCAAAGCTGCGTGCAATACGATTTCTGAATATGAATATGTAAAATTGGGAATACAATAATAACGGAGATAAACAATTATTGGACTTTGAAGTAATTCGTATTATTGATGGAATTGTTTAAATGCGATCGGGTTTTAAGCTAATTAAATTATGCTAATAGCACTGCCAAATAAATTAGTGTTCAGACTAATCAGTTAAACTGAATAGACCTGTAAAAACAACATACGAATTAATATTTATTCATGTATTATGACAAATGTTCGCCAAATGATTGAAATTCAGGTACAAATTTAGTATTGAAATTTTGAGGAAAAAAGGACAACGGCACGTTAAAACTTTTTTTTATAGAAAAGTGTTGTTTACATTTTTTTATCGATAACACTCAATAGCTTCAATGTTTGAAAACAAAAAATGGATATTGGAAAAAGTTAAAAGTAACTGCTGTGACTTTCCCTCTTTATATATATTACAATGAAGATTTTACACAAAATAAATAAGCTGATAAGTTTGATTACCAAATCATAATTAAATTAAAAATATTAAATTTATTCTCAATGACATAGTTAGAACTTTTTCGTATGTCTAACATTAAACATTTTGACGACCCACGCGGTGGAGCGGTCACTATACCGATCTGACACGCAGTGGGTCCGCGGTTCGATCCCCGGCCAGACAGACATCTGAATGATGAGTTTAGATTTCTGCTCTGGGTCTGGATGTTTGTGTATTCATCTTTGTGCGACCATGGTACCCATGATACAAGAAAAAACCTTACTGTGGGGTTATGAACATAGAAAGAATTTATGTAAACAAAAAACCACATTAACAATAAACACACATCCTTGCTAACTTATCATTATTGTTATATAAAATGTGTTTATAAGGAGATTGAAATATCGAAAATAGTAATAGCCCAATCCGCAACATAGATCGTGTCTACCTTAATAGGAATCGGTATCGGAATTTCAAACAGCTGTGAGAATAGAGGCAATCACAGTTGCAATTGAGCAAGATAAAACGGCATTCCATACTAATTTTAGTGCTTTGTGTTTGGTAATGCAAAACAGTCACGCGTTTTATAATATTAACGTTACCTATGCCATCATACAAATTATTAATTACTTCGAGTAGAATCATGCTACGCATTGTAAATGAAAACCGGCCAAGAGCGAGTTGGATTCTAGCACCATGCATTCCGTACCATTATCTATAAAAAAAAAAGTTTGTAGTACGACAGCCCCCTTAAATATTTATTTTATTTCAATTTTTTTTTTTTTAAGTGAATATACTAAATATTGTGATTATTTCAAGCGTTTACCTGTTGCCGTTATTAATATCGAGCAAATAGATCACGTTTGTTGTATGGAGCCCTTAAATTTTATTCTGTTTTTAGTATTTGTTGTTTTAGCGGCAACAGATATACATCATCTGTTAAAATGTCAACTACCTAGTTATCACAGTTCATGTGATACAACCTGGTGACAGACGGACAGACGGGCAGCGGAGTAATAGAGTCTTGTTATGTATTGTGTAAAAATGTAGGGTTAGTCGACTAGAAGCATGCTGTGCAGTGTAAAGGAACTGTTACATATCTTTAAGATTCGCTGACTTCATTGATAGCCGACATATTTGCAGATTTGGATGGATATAAATTGGTAGTAAGTACTTCGTCGCTATTATGGTTTCTATCTGGTCTCGTGCGACTTTTTGTTGCAATTCAATAGCTCGTTTTGTGATCGAGCGTCTGTATTGCTACTAATTCGCAACTGTAGTGACATCCGCTAGAAGAGTTCGAAGATGGTGCAACAGAATCGCGACTGTCGCGGACTTTTTGCTATTACACTGATACATGATAGCTGCAGAGATTAAGCGCATGACACCTCCTTAGATCTTAGATCCTTGAGATAGATCTTGAGAACCTTAGATCGCTCCCAATTTAAATGAAAATTGAGGTTAATATTTTTACCTAAATAGCAGTCACCTGGTGGTAAAACTGTAGTTCGATCGGGGAGGTACCATCGTTACACCTATTCCTAACGTGAAGCAATTCTTGCGTTTCGTTGACGGTGCAGGCTGCCGGTGCCGTCTCTCTTATATATGATGGTGCCGGCTCTCCTATATATGAGGCGACCATCTTAGTCCTCGGGAGTGGCAACGCATCTGTAATCGACTTCAGATAGACCCTCTGTTCTACATGAAGTTGCTTACAGGTGTTCATGGGCGGCAGCAACCACTTACCATCAGATGGTCTGCATGCTCGTTTGCTACTTCAAGCTGATAAAAAAAGTTATAAGTGTTTTAGTAGAAAATATTTCTTATGCATCCTTTACAAAATCTTTTGAAACTAAAATAAAACTGAATAACATTGATCATTAACCAGGTCGGAGGTTCCTAGGTTCTATTCTTATCCACTAAAATATACGCCACTTACTAGTGTCACCCACACTAGTAAGTGGCGTATATTTTAGAAACTGTTTCTGTAATAAACATAAATTCTCTTTTATTAATTATTACATGACCTTTCAGTTGCATTAATTCCAAAGTGTTTGCATATCTATTCACATTTAACTCATTGCTTACTTGCTGCAATGCGTTATTTCTGTACAATTTTCCGCAAAAACTTCACCCTCCAAAAATTACAATTTATTATTTCGGACAACACGACAACGTTTGCAGCGGTACCCTGCAGTATGTTTATCCACGCTCCCATATTTGAATATAAGTTTGTGAAAATACGCCAAGTTAACTATTACCGAATTCACGTAGCGTTCGATAGCTCTCATATTTTGTGTAGAATTCGCGTTCGGAAATCGTAGCAGATGTTAAAAAATGCTGTGTACTATTCGTGTGGAGAGGTATCGACGTCACGCGTGGAGAAACGTCTGCACGTGACCGCCGCTCTTAACCCAACTTACCCTTATCAGTCAAACAGTAGCCAATAGAACCTTTACACGAGTTCCGTTCCAATACAAACAAAATAGAGAACTCCTTGAAGCAAACTTCACCTTCCTTAGTCATTCAGTTCATTTATTATTCGTGTATCTAGAGTACATTGTACAAGTATAAATATTGTAAGCAAATACGCCTTGCTAAGTGTTATATAGACGGTAGAGAAGATATGGTTTAATATTCAATATTTTAGTCTAAAATAAAATAATATAGGTATTTCTTTAGTTCATACAAGGCAAATCAATAGTGCTGTTATGAAATACATTTTTAACAATTTTTAACAAGCAAACAAGCATGTAGTTCGCCTGATAAGGGACCACTGCACCCATGGACGTCTGTAAATAACCTCAAATAAAATTAGTCTTACCTGAAAGTGGCCAAAACTAAGTTTGGAGGAAGGAATGCCTTGAATACCTTCAAACTAGAACACAGTGGCTCTTAACGCTGCTTAATAGCAGTCACATCTTTTTGGCTGTGTGTGAAAAAGGTGTGGCTGTGACGCCCTCAGAATAAATCTACCTACATATTATTGTTATAAGCCTAATTTAGTCAGAATTTGGCAAAACGAAAGTAAAGTAGCAATAGAAAAGTAAAATATTTATAACATTGACATTTAACACCTACAGTAAAGTTAATTGTTAGCGTTATAAGTTAATTTTAGCGTAACAAGCAATTTATAAACAACACCCACGCTTACTTTTTTCAACATAATGCGCTATTTTTAGTTTCATGACAATCCAAAATTATATTTAAAATACTGGATCCGTTTCTCTTTAATAATCTTGCATTGAGTTTTTTTTATAGTATGGAAAACATAAACATAAACGCTTTCTACACTCATAGCCCCACAGTAGGATTTTCTCCTGTGTCGTGGGAGCCATGGACACACAAAGACGAATACACAAACACCCAGACCCAGAACAGAAATCTAAACTCATCATTCAGATGTCTGTCTGGCCGGGAATTGAACCTGGGACCCAGTGCGTATCAGACCGGTATGGTGACCGCTCAGCCACGCGGGTCGTCAAAAGAGGTCGTCGAAGTAGCAATCGAGCATGCAGCCCACCAGATAGTAAGTGGCTACTGCCGCCCATGGACATCTGTAATCAACCCTAGGTTAAAGTCTCACTTAAGTTAGCCACAGATTCGTTGCTACCCCTGAGGACTAAGATGCCTTGGAAAAGTATATCTATCTTGCCACACCCTTGAAACCAGAACACAACAGCGCATAACACTGCTGTTATTAGGCAGAAATAGGTATGGCGGTGGTGTTTCCGGAGTCAAACCACAAAGAGTTCCACCACCTTGAAATAAAATGAGTTAATAAAATGAGATTCATAACCTTTCATTAAACAACAGTCGGAGCACGTCAGGATAATCTTCTAAGCTAGCTTTAACCCAATTACATTTCAGCAAAAGACAGTTCTTCCCTTGGGGATGTGGTTTGAAGCTCACATAGTGATCTAATATACTTATAACGAAGCATACAATGTACATCCAAACCTTCAATTCTGTATGACACAGAAAAGAAAAGCTAAAGGTTATATAAAATAAGAGTCTTAGAGTGCATAAGCTGAGTTTATACAGTAAAATGCAGACGTTATTGCATGTGACATTAAAGACAGAAGGGATGGACGTTATTTACGGTAGGTCTCTAAGATGAAGATTGAAGTCTTGATTATATTTGAGTGGAATTAGGTCGCCACTTCACCTAAATCGAACGAGTAGTTTAAAAAGTTTGTAGAAAATTCGAATATCTGGGACACTGAAATTTTACGAAAGTAATACGAAGTAGTTAAACTTTTGCTTGCAGTAATAATTTTACTGCTGTAAAGAATTTTAAATTCTTTAGGCTTAGGTATAAAATGTGATAATTGTGAAATGAAAATATGTTATTTTTTACGTCAGAGTGAGAGAAGAGACTTACAAGCTTAATTTAGTTTTAGAGGTTTTTATGCTCATATTTTCACTTAGTAGCAGCATCTTTCTTCGCTATGTTCTACCGTCAAAGATACCATTAAATACTTATTTATGATTATGTCAGATGAAAAATGCAATAGTAATTTAAAAAATCTTTGACTCCCATATTTGTAGTAAGAAGTAATATCCGGTAAAAGTTATGGCGTGATTATTTTATTTAAGAAGATTCACATTTCACGAATACGACATCAACTTCTAACTGGCAAAATACGAAGAAAATAAAAGTTCAACTACAAGTTAGATAAGGCAAACTGCATACAGCAAATAATTAAAATTGTCAATATTATTATTGTAAATATACATATTTTGTCGTATTTCATATGTTACGTTACAAGACGCGTGGCGCAGCGATCTGGTTTCGATTCCCGGTCAGATATATAATTCATAAAATTACATTTCTGTTTTTGATTCGAACGTTCGCGTACTCACGACACGAGGGTAGAAAGAATTATCCAAACCCACAAATTCAATGATAGGCTACTGGTTTAAAATTCGTTCGCTTAAACTCAGGGTCAAAGGTTCGAATCCTAGGTACCTCTAATTTTAAAAAGTTCTCATAATTATGATTTGTCATCAAAATGACGTAAGGAAAGCTAGATGTCTGAAAGTAATTCAAAAAAAAACAAAAGGAGTATTATTGTATCACTCTGCACTTGATCAGCGCAATGATCTATGACAAAGACACTGAAAGAAAATCCATGCAAGAGACAATAAAGGGTTAACGACGTATACATAAAACAAAATATGAGACAATATTAGAATTAAAAAACAAAGAAATATTATTTATTGTATAGGAGTTTAAACGAAATCAATTGTACTTGAGTGACTGAGCTTCGCTTAAGCTTGGAATTGCGTGAATTTATTTCCAACAATAGATAATATAAGCTCCCTAATAATAATAATGTAAAGTTTCTTCTGTTCTAATATAACAACGCTAAAAATGACTCAAGAACACTCTTAAAACCTACGACTGCATATTTGATCCGTTCTGTATATTATTATGTGATCTTTCATAAAGTCCGTAGTTGATAGATATTTTGTTTCAAGTGTATCGGTACAGTAACTGTATGCTGTTAGTACCTAATTTGAAATTATTACAAATTTATTTAATATTTTTTATAGGATAGGCTATAGAAATAGCAAACGAGCGTGCAACCCACCTGATGGTAAGTGGCTACTGCCGCCCATGGACATCTGCAATCAACCCTAGGTAAGATCAAAGTCTCACCTAAGGTTAGCCATAGATGCGTTGCTACCCCTGAGGACTAGGATGGAATGCCTCGGAAAAGTATGTCTCGCTTACTACACCCTTCACACCCGAACACACCAGCGCATAACACTGCTGTTATTAGGCAGAAATAGGTAGATTATACGTAATAGGTAGTATAGGTAGATAATGCGTAACGAGTTTGAGTATATACGTAAATACATCTAATTATTGGTATATTAGGCTGACACTAAGTTTTAATTTCTCTTTTTACAGTACTTTGAGGATTTAATTGCAAACATAATTGACTATTTGTAACGTTCCTTTTGTACTAAAAGACCTATTTTTATATTACACATCAATGTTTTATTCTATAAATTATTATTTTCTTATATTATGTACTTCATAAATCAGGCACATATATTAAAATTATTAAACTGCAACAAGTATTGCCGTATAAATTTATTTAATAATAATAATAAACAAGGATGGTCTTCCCACGGGCACCTTCTCATATACACATATATGGGATATAATTTGTACCCAAAGATGTCCACGAACTGGTTACCACGCCCCTGAGGACTACAAGTAAGTTGAAACACTGTTATATTTGATTAGGCGGTGGTGCTTTTGAATCGAACAACAGAAACTTCAAAAATCTTCAAATGAATATTTTATAATGATATATATATGTTTCACGGTTAATAAACGAAAGAAAATAACATGTTTAACGGTAGATTATATGTATGTTATAACTGATAATATAATATTTAGAACGCTTTAGAACTAATATTTTACCTTAGCGGATTGAGCAGCATGCCAATCTTTCACTAGATTTATAAAATACATATGTTGTAAAGCATACATACTATTTCATATCATAAAGGTACGTATTAGCTTACACAAACTTCAATGCTCGTCTCGTTCTAGTTAATGTATCATATTTTAATGTGTTACAGGTACTCACGATATGCGGTTTTGAATTTTTTTTTGTCGATATTTCGACCCAGTTACATGGATTGTGGTCACGGCGAAACGGCGAATGGTCAGTTTCGCCGTGACCACGATCTATGTAACTGTGTCGAAATATCGGCAAAAAGAAATTAAATACCGCATATCGTGAGTACCCGTAACATATTAAAATGTATCAATTCCGCGATAATATTAGTCTAAAATCATATACCTAATGTATACATTTGATATCTATGATCAAACCCACAGGCGATTCCCACTGTAATGCATCTCCATGTAATCATGTTAGTACATAAGTGATGATATCGCGGATATAGGCACATAATGTACATTGAAACGCAATTGACATCAGCTGGAATATTGTTATCAGTTTAATAATTAGGTGGTAGTCAAATTAATAGCTGTAGTGGTGTTGAAGTTTGAAAATTTTTCGTATAACTTTAGCAATGTAACACCACAAACGATCATTAAAATTCTCATTTACTTTTATTTTGTTACCTCTTTATACATTGCATAAATATGAAATGAAATTTAAAGAATTAAAATATAGGTATGTAGAAATATATATAATCTTTTTATGAAGTATTTATCTTAAAAAGAAAAGGGGCTATCAACGGCTGCAAAATTAAAACAACAATTGTAAAACAGAGTATTCCTTTAAAACAAAGATTATTACTTCAATCTATATATTAATTGTTTCAATAAAAATATTAAAAGCAACAAACCCGACTGCTTAAAACGATTTGTTCACAATGATATATTTAATTTATATTAGTTTACGTTAAAGTAGTCATTTAAAAATA
>MOOZ01001386.1:165578-183488 GCA_002930495.1 Cecropterus lyciades | reverse complement strand
TTAAGTCTCTTTTTAGGGTTCCGTACCGAAAGGGTAAAAACGAGACCGTATCCGCCGAACCGTAATAGACAATGATTTTTTTACAGATAAACAAATCATAACAATATACAATATCAATTATGATAAAAACGTAAATCTCGACTGTTTGTTAATAACTGATTTAGGATAAAAGTACTACAATAATAAAATATATATTAAAAGGTGCTACATAAACATAGTGGTGGTACTCGCATTTGGCCACTAATATAATATTAATTTTGCAATTCAAATAAGCGATCCTTGTTGCACAATCGTGTCCATCCATCTATCCTTCAGTCCACTGCTGGACATAGACCTCTCCTAACCTGCGCCACTCCGACCGGTCCTGCGCCACCTGAATCCAGCGGTAGCGCGCCGTCTTCTTTAAGTCATCAGTCCACCTGGTCGGCGGGCGGCCTGTGCTCCTTTTGCCCAGACGTGGTCTCCATTCCTACACTTCTACCCTATCGGTCTGTCCTACGAACGATGTGGCCTGCCCATTGCCACTTCAGCTTACTAATTCTGAGAGCTATGTCGGTAACCTTTGTTCTCCTACGGATTTCATCGTTGCGAATTCTGTCGCGTAGGGAAATACCAAGCATCTTCATCTTAAGACCCACCCGTTGAGAGGCACTTGAGAGGTCACTGACCATGGTGCTAAAGTGCTCCAGCGACTCCGCCATGATGACTATGCCGTCTGCGAATCGAAGGTGAGTTATATATTTGCCATCGATGTTGATACCGAATCCTTTCCACTCTATCAATTTGAAGACGCCTTCCAATGCAGCGGTAAACAGTTTCGGGGATAGTACATCCCCCTGTCTCACACCGCACTGCAATTGGATCGGGTTCGTACTTCTGTCGTGTACACAATCGTTTACTTGCTATCAAACATAATTTTCCAAGTCGACAATTGACAAAATACAATCTCTCTTCCTGCAAAGTTTGAAAATCCCTCCCCTCAAAATCCCGTCAAAAGTGGTTCAGCTATTTGGAGGATTAACTCGTAGATATAGAAAAAGTATAATTTCTCGTACAATGGACAAATAAGCTTAGAAAGGTCACTTAAGAATCACAAACAAATACTCGTACTTCAATTCATTTGTAAAAGTATAAAAGCCTAACAAAATTGCTTTTAGTGCCTGTCGTACAAGTGATCTAGTTAATACCGTATACACCGCAATTCATTCCTAATGGTTCGTATTATAGCGAATGTGAAATAAGTAGTATCTAATGTGAAAGGCTATATGCCTCTAAATGTACAATAATCCTCCACAAACATCGCTAGCTAGCATTATATTGCCCTTATTCGAAGAAAACTATTCTTTGAGGTCGGTGACACTCGTGATTGTATGGGAAATTCATTCGATTCTTTTGTACGGATAATTTAAGTATGTACATTTGTCTATAGGGTCGTCGCAGATAGTACTTTTTACACAAAAATGAAGTAGCAAACGTGCATGCAATCCGCCTGATTGTAACTGGTCACTGAACAGAACAATTGTTCTACTTGAATACGATCAAAGATACGTTACCACTCCTGACGACTGAGACAGTCGCGTCAAAGGTAGGTAAGTCAGTCGGCAACCAAACACTTCCACCAAAATGCAAGAACTGCTTCAAGCTAGGAATGGCAATACTGTTTCTCGCACCTTGAAATAAGTAGTACCTATCCTAGATATGAATACACGTATACGTATTTTTACAAACGTCTGTATGCTGGCTACGGAAACTGGAGAAACGAAGCACCTTTAGCAGAAGTAGCAACGTGCGTCAATTTAATTCAATGGTAACGTAGCATAGCAGTAGTATACACTTTATTTGCATTTTGAAAAGCATAACAAGATAGTAAAACATACTATTTGTTATCATTTTATTTGTCATCCTTAGGTACCAATTCAAAACCTATTTAACCATTGCTTAGATTTTGTACCAATACCGAAACTGCTCAATTGTTTGCTAAATACTGATTTTTAAAAATATTTATAATACCGATTCTCCAAGGGAGACTTCACACCTGACAGGCATAGGAACACATTCATCTAACAGAGAATGTGTTCCTCTGCCTGGGTACAAAAATAACATAGATAAAAATACGCCTTTTGTATACATGCCGCTCAGTTCATATATTATATATTTATATTGAAGTAACAAACGAGCATGCAATCCACCTGATGGTACTGGCTTCTGTCGCTCATGGACATCTGTTAAATTAACGACAGATAAGATCAGAGTCTTACCTGAGATTGGCCACAGATGTGTTGCTACTCCTGAGAACTAAGTTAGAACGCCTCGGATAAGTATGTCTCCCTTACCACACTCTTCATCGAAGTAGGTGTGGCGGTGGTACTTCTGGAGTCGAAAACCATCGTCCACAAAGCGTTCTACCACCTTCAAATATTTTTCATTATTATTTATGTACTTGTATGAGATCTACAATTGACAGTGACGCCACCACCACGTGTATATGCTGCCTAAATAGCAGCAATTCGACGTTAATGCACAAACATGCCTAATCACTAATAATATACTAGCACCAATGATTTTCATACAGACATAATTTTATACATATATACTTAATACTAGTCGTTGGTATTTTCTTTAATTTCAATCGGAATAAAATGTTTCCAAGAGATAATAAAGCGTGTAAAGACAATGTGAATCATTCACGTAAAACTTTAGTCCCCTTTGTTTGTTGGAACAAAACAAAATAGTAGGTACCTACATTATTTGGGAAAATATCCATAAATCATTTTCGTTCAGATTTACCAAAATCCGAACAATGTTTATAACTAGATAATAGATTTATATATATGTTAATAAACCTGTAATAATAACACTAAACAATTGTCACACTAAATTACTTTATATAGGTCAAACTACAGCAATTTCAAAATATTAAGTTTAGATGATGATTGACATTTTCGTTGCGCCATGTACTTACCCAAAATATTGATATATACATCCATCTTTGGAGTCGAACAGCAACTATTATTATTGTTTGTGCATGATCTGTCAAAATATACCATTGTTTATAATAGACTTACCTTATTCTTTATACCTTTAAAAAGCTATTGTACGACATCTTTAATTTGCATAAATAAGAACTAAAAATAAATAGCGAAAGATAAACGGTAAAAGTTTGAACAGATTATAGAATTATGCCAAATTGTTATCGCATACCAGCTAGTATCGTCCCATAAAATCAGCTGTTGTCATTCCTTGCGTGGATTTGCGAATTCCAATATTCACCTGAGAGGACAGTTTACGGGGCACTTAATTAAATTAGAGTTTAATCCACGAATCGGCGATGGGGATGGCTACGTCGCGGGAACGATGACAGCGAGACGTAGGCGACACAACGTCCGCTCGCGAGAACCGAGCGCCCAGCACTGGCAGATCCGTGGAACCGCCCGCCGCCCCGCGACCATCCCTTAACTTGCGCTTCGTCCTTCGCACCCGCTACGATAAGGTGCAGCTTGCTATCCACTCTTCCAAACTGCTGACTCTTACATGTCTAAGCACTAACTTATTAACATAAAGTAAATGGAGATGCACTAAGTACTGATGTCGTTCCCTCTTTACGCTGAAAAAGTTGTGCCGTGCGCTCGACCGCAATATTTACATCGTAGTAAAACATGTTATCATACTCGTAGTTGCTAAAAATCCTTTACTATGTACGTTATACTAACTACGTTACTTACGTATTATTGTACCCATATCTGAAATTGTTTTATACTCAAACCCAACGACAAGGCAGACGAGATCGCTTTGAAGGAGAGCTCTTTTCGCACCTTTTTCGAAGAGCCCCATATCATAGCACTCTGGGAATACCTGAACAGGAAGTTCATTTCGCATCTTGCACGTCCGTGGCAAAAACTAGCGTGTAAACTGAATCGTGGAAGACTGATCGTGAAGTTATGTGACCTCTAAATAAACTGTCTTTCTCAATTTCATGTAGCGATATTTTTTCAATCAACGTAAAATAAGTAAATTAATAAGATGTTTTTGAATTGTGTAAGTAACACCCAAGCTTACAGTAATGTAATATGTACTGTTTACAGTAAATAAGTATTTTAAGAGTGTAAAAAAATTTATAATATGCGTCGAGAAATCCCGCTTACGTATGCTTAAAGCCGGAGCTGGCAAGTAGACAGCGTGACTTGGAAGAACGCGATTAGAATTGTGCTGCTGTCGCGTGGCGCACTGACACAGAACACGCTAGGTCAGATTAAATATTCCTTGCAGTGTCGGTAAGTTTATGGTAACTCGAATTTTTAGCGCCGCACTATACAGGCTGTTAGGTAAATCGAACGACGTACTACATCCTGTATGTACGGTTATCAATTTAAACCTTAAACGTGTAAATTAGAATATAATTTTTAATAGGATTAAAATACATTTTCTATACTCATAGCCCCACACTAGGATTTTCTCCTGGGTCGTGGGTATGGTACTCATACACAAAGACGACTAAGCAAACAACCAGTTCCAAAACATAATCTAAATTCATCGTCCAGATGTCTGACTGAACCCGGAACCCACTGCGTGTAAGACTGGTGTGGTGAGAACTCCGCCACGGGGATCGGGATTATCCATTAAAATGCATAATTGATGTACAGTGAGCACGCCCTATGCCCGATTATGTGGCGAAGTAAGTGAATATAACGAGAAACAAATGCCACACTCGATAAAATGGTTCATTAGCTATATGGTGTTCATATGCGGCAGACTGTTACATAAGGATTTCTTCTGTGTTTATGAATGTCTTTTCATATATTTTCTTATTTAATTACCTGTGGCCATAAAATATCGTGGGTTTGCCTTTCGTTTAACTAACACTGTATAATGATGTACATCGAGGATAAACGCTACCGCCCATGGATATCTGTAACCAATCCCAGATAAGATTGGTATCATTCATGAGATCGGCCACACATGCATTGCTATGGACTACAGTGGA
Organism: Cecropterus lyciades; assembly: GCA_002930495.1. Classification (NCBI taxonomy): domain Eukaryota; kingdom Metazoa; phylum Arthropoda; class Insecta; order Lepidoptera; family Hesperiidae; genus Cecropterus; species Cecropterus lyciades. Next base: position 178,507 of record MOOZ01001386.1, on the reverse strand, counting down.
AGGATAAGTATGTCTCCCTTCTAACCAGAACACATCTACCTTTTACACTTATTCGGTAGAAATAGATGTAGCAGAGAAACAAATGGGTTTTATACATTTATTCTCTAATAGCATAGGTTTGGGGTCATCGATAAATTATGTCACAAGTTTGAAGGCCGGAGATTCACAAAATATAACATGAATGACAACGAGATTATAGGCTTAGATATAAATAAAATGAAAGTACCAAAAATTCCAAAATTTTACGTGACAATTGACAGTCAGTCTGTCAAACGAACTTAGAAATAAGGGATGACTGAGGACGGGAAAGGGTAAAATACTATAATGAGTTCTTAATTTCTACATTTATAAATCAAGTCAAAAAAGTTCTGTTTCGTTGCTTTACCAAGGTTTCAGGAAGCGTTTACCTAATGTTTATTATGTTGATTAAACAAATTAAGCCTATACAACATTTAATTACCCGAATACGTCAGAAGGAGGGTAATGTTTTTCGAGAGTGTGTATGTATGTATATTTATTTGTATGTCCATTTCTTTATCACGCGCTACAACCCAAACAGCTAAACGGATGGTGACGTATGACATATTATTAAAATCGTCTGTGTGAAGAGTGACATAGGCTACGTAATTATTAAAAATTAATAGCGCCTGGAAATAGAAGGAAAAGGGGAGGGAGGGACGACTTTTTTTTACTATTACTACTACTTTTTTTTAGAACTTTCACTTCAATCAGTTTTATTTTTTAAATAGTTAATTTAGTTTAATGCTTATATTCTCGTGGTTCATATTAAAATGTAAAAACAAAGGGAAACAGAAAAAACTTAAAATTAATATATTAAATATATTAAATTAAATATATATCATTATGAATAAGAGTATCGTTTAAAGCAGTCGGGTTTTTTTTGTTTTTATATGTTTAACGATGTTACTAGTTTTACTATATGATTCAAGATATCACACAAGAACTGTGACAATGAAATATTTAATACTAGATTGCTTTCACGGCTCCGCACTTCGGGCACGCTTACCATGGTAATGAGTAGGTATCCCATGCGTTAATGCAGGTCATAAACTATCTGTGCGCCAAATATCGAAGATTTAACCAGTAGTTTAACATGAAAGAGTTACAAACACACATCCTGACAAACTTGCGCATTTATAATATTAGTAAGACTCATGAGTAGGTATTCAATAGAAATAAAATCTGCACTTATTACAATAAAATATCATTATTTAAGAATAAAAGAATAAAATATAATATTCCTCCTCAACAATAATGCAGGAGAAATCTTGGTTGCAGCAGGAGAAGTCTCAACTTTAGTACACCAAAAATATTTTTGGCCGCCTATTAAGCATGCACAAAATATTTTTAAATAAAATAAAATTAAAATTGTGAATAGTTGTAAAATGCTATGTACCTACATTTAGTCATAGTCTACAGTTACACTTAGTGCATACACAAAATCACGTCTCCATAGATTTAATAAACTGTATTTAAGTAAGAAATATATTGTAACATAAATATGAGGAAAACTTATTACTTTCAGATAGTTGCTACATTTCCGTTCTTCAGCGTAGTCTTGGTGGAACTCTACGTCATAACTTGAAAGTTTATTTACTGTATTATAAGAAATTCGTACTTACGGAAAGTATGAAAAGTATTACCATATTCTAAATTTTCATGACTCCTCCCTCATTAATTACGACGAGAATTTTATATTCACTTCAATATTCCAGAAGACATAACTTCAATTCTAAGAACATTTTATTGAGTAGCTTTATAAATTTTTACGACTATCTTTATAGCATTTCGTACAATGAAACATTGAGAGCTGGAAATTGTACTGTTTTATTAAAGGCCGCCAGTCTGTTTTTGGGGTTGCATAAAAAATATATCATAAAAGTTTCATTATCTCTGAAAAAGATTGCAACATATGAATAAATTATTATAGTCACAGATATACTTTTATACGTCTCCATTTTAAAATTTGTGGAGAATATTTTTTATAAACAATCTGTGTGCAAATAAAGTATAATTAAATTTCTTAAATGGTATTACTTATTCCGTTAAAAAATATCTTCTCAAAGAAATTCCGATTTGAAAAAAATCTAATTTATAGGTCAGCAGTTATCCGCACTTCCGCAGATTTGTTTCGTAAATAGAATCATAATACATAAAGCTAAATTTATTAATCAGAACTTTTTATATTGTTGTTGTTTGGTAGCTGATATCAATTTATATGTTGTAAGTCTATATATACTTATTGGAGTTACTGACTGTTTTTTTTTGTTTTCAAAAAAATAATTTACGCTCTTAAAATCAAGGACATCTAACATTTTCTAACCAAAACACCTAAGTAATTCTTGAACTAAGTTTGGATTTCCAACAACTCTCATATTTCAAAGATCGAATATTTCTTCGTTGCCTTTGAACAATAATATCAAATAACATTCGTACTGATTAAATATACCTTTCAATTCGAAAGAAGCGTTGAAGGAAAAACAACATTTATTGGGCAATTAGACGATAAAAAGGGCTATTAATTTTATATACGATTTTCATGGAATGACTTAAAATAAGGTTTCTCAATAATGTAAGGAAACGTTTAGGAAGGTACTTGTGGCCCTTCTTTGGTCGAAAGGTCGGAAGCTCCGATTAGCCTGCGTTTGAAGTCTTTATAGCCAGTCATTTTCAGAGTAATGTACCGCTCAAATTCAAATTTCAAAGAGGGGTCCTCGCAAATGTCTTTAGCTCTGTTACATTGGAATATTTAAACACCATCTATAGAATGAATATCTTTAAATTGTAATTGTAAAAGATATTTAATTAAGATTGAATTAAATGGGCGTGAAGGTGGTACCGCCGCAGTAAACCGCATAGAGTTGTACTATCTTCAACTACTTTAAGATTTAATTTAACATGAACTATATTAACTTTACATGAGAGGTTGAGGTTGTCTTATCTTGGTTGCCTTAACCAAGTAAATTAAAGTTTTACATCGAGTTTTGATGAAACTTTTAATATCACATTTTACTCTTATTTTGTTATGTACAAACATACTCCTCTCCATTTTATACTCATATGTAAGTTATATATTGATAATTCATAGTCATATATATTCATAGTCATATTGACGACCCGCGTGGCGGAGCGGTCACCATACCGGTCTGCCACGCAGTGGGTCCCGGGTTCGATCCCCGGCCAGACAGAAATCTGAATGATGAGTTTAGGTTTTTGTTCTGGGTCTGGGAGTTTGTGTATTCGTCTTTGTGTGTCCATGGCACCCACGACACAGGAGATAATCCTAGTGTGGGGCTATGAGTGTAGAAAGCGTGTGTTTTAAAGCGTGTGTTTGTCCATTTCTTTGGCACGTGCTGCAACCCAAACGACTTAACGGATTGTGACGTATGACATGTCATTGGAACCGCCTCAGTTTGGAAAGTGGCATAGGCTATATAATTTAAAAAATGGAGCCTGCGAATAAGGGGAAAGGAGGGGCAAGGGACGACTTTTTAATTTTTTTTTTTTAATTTAAATTAAATTATATTCTTATATAATATGGAATTAGCAAACGAGCACGTGGACTGCATGTCCACCTGATGGTAAGTGGCCACGGCCACCCATGGACATCTGTAATCAAATCCAGATAAGATCAATCTTACCTGAGGGTAGCCACAGATGCGTTACTCCACTTGTAGACTAAGTTGGAATGCCTCGGATAAGTATTTATCACACCCTTCAAACCCGTACACAGCAATGCATAACCCTGCTGATATTAGGTAGAAATATGTGTGGCGATGATGCTTCCGGAGTCGAACCACAAAGAGTTCTACCACCATAGGAAATACAACATCTATTACTTGAAATGTATGATACATCTCAAAATAGGAGCTAAGCTTCTTTAAACTATATCCGCCTTCGCTTCTGAAATTGTCTTAAAGTAGCTAAGTACCTAAATGAAAAGCTTCAAAGCTCCATCTAAGAATTGATAGCCAGGCAACTCTTAGTATCAAACCTACAATAATCGTATTTATAAACTAACAATTTGTAGAGGTACTCGTAAACGTAACGCTCAGGAATAATGAAGAAAAGTTACGATAAATATAACTATTTTTTATTAATTTTAAATAAAACATATAACAAAATTTTCTTTATGTATAATAAGTGTGTAAAAATGACAATCCACTTGTAATTCGTAAAGATATAAGTATGAGCCACGACGCTTTTGTAGGCAATAGTCATACTGTCGAAGTTTAAATCTTACTAATATTATAAATGGTAAAGTTCGTGAGGTTGTGTTTATTACTATTTCAAGCAAAAATTATTGGTTGGATTTCGGTGAAATTTGGACAGATAGTTTATGACGTGGATTAACACATGAAATACTGCAACGAATACACCGAAGCGGGCGGAGCCGTGGGAATCTAGTTAATCATCATTGCTACGCTTGGAGAGTAATTACCGTATATTTTTACTCGACTGCGTCAGAAAGAGAGTAATGTTTTTCGAGCGTATTTATGTATGACCCGACTGCGTCAGAAGCAGGGTAATGTTTTTCGAGTGTATGTATGTATGTTTGTTTGTATGATTGTCGATTTCTTTGGCACGCTGCAGCCCAAACGGCTTGACGGATTGTGATGACCAATAATATAGACAGACCAATCTAAAGATATATATATTATAATACTTTTACTTGACTATTTTGACAAAAAACTCATATAAACGTTAATGAAATATATCGTTATGCACAAAAATTTCGTTTTAAGCAGTCGGGTTTTTTGTTTTAAACGATGTTGCTAATTAACTAAAGTGGTTAACTAAATCATAGTTTAAAAATGACTATTCAACGACCCAAACAAGATTTGGCGTTATTACCATTGTAAATTAGGAAGTTGTTATAACGAGACTGAAAATTATCATTATAGGTTATTTTGGTTGACTCGTCCTGAGATCTCAAACATTTAATACAGCAAGTAGTCTCGATTTGTATGTACTTTGTATATAGTCTAGTTAAATTATAAGGAACGGGGTCACGCCTGTTTGTGGGTCGTACAACTGACAATGTTTTTCTAATCTAATCCTAGAAAGTAGCTCTAATTTAATGCTAATTGCATTAGATTAGAGCTACTTTGTTCAAAAATACAATGTAATTTTTAGCTATTCCAATACACACTTAAACATAATCTTTTTATGTTATCGCGGTCACTCCACAGACAAATCTGTTTATGTCTTATTATTGTATTGGTATATGTGTACTGCATATTCGCCAACTCGTTGTCCTACAGCTGGACATGAATACCATCTTACATTTTTTTTTTCTCAGATTTAAGCAGCAAGCGAGCATGCAATCCACCCGATGGTCAGCGGTCACTGCCGCCCATGGACATCTGTAAGCAACTTCATATAGAACATGAGTTCTACCTGAAGTCGATCAAGATGTGTTGCTACTCCCGAGGACATAGATGGTCGTCTCATATTGATATAAGTGAGCCGGCAACCACACCCTTCCATCTAAATGCAAGAACTGCTTCACACTAGAAATAGGTGTCAACAATGAGAAATATTAGGCCAACAATGCGAAATATTATCTGAGAATATAAATAGAAGGTGGTAGAACTTTTTGCGGTTCGAAGCACCACCGCCACACCTATTTCTGCCTAATAACAGCAGTGCTTTGCGTTGCTGTGTTCTGGTCTGAAGGGTGTGGTAAGGGAGACATACTTTTCCGAGGCATTCCATCTTAGTCCTCAGGGGTAGCAACGCATCTGTGGCTAACCTTAGGTGGGACTTTGATCTTACCTAGGGTTAATTACAGATGTCCATGGGCGGCAGTAGCCACTTATCATCAGGTGGGCTACAGGCTCGTTTGCTACTTCCATACTATAAAAAAAAAAACTTCACAACCTTAACACACCTTTGAGGACACACTTTTTATAGATCTCGCAAACGTGTAACGCACGTAAGTTTAAAGATAAGAGTTTGAACTTTGGACCTTATAATCGAAAATTAGAGTTTCTACCTCTATATTATCACTGCTATTAATTATAAGCGCAAGATACAAGGTGTAAAAAACTCATCTTTAAAGTCAATGATAATGTGACTCATTTCTTACTTGTAAATAAAATAAAATAGTTACACTTACTATCAAATAGCCCATCTATTTTATTGGTAGGCTTAATAACAAAAATGTAAGTTATATGTAGATAGAATAAGTATAAAGCTATATTACGCAAAATATTGCAAAATAATCGTTTTACCTCACATGCTCATAGTTTCAGAAAGCACTCGAATGGATAACACATCAGAAATATTTCTTGAGAAGGCACCTCCAATAGCCTTCCCTTGCCAATTACTGCGACACCAATACGCTACATCGAGTGATAACCCACGATTGTAACCACATTGTTTGCGGTGCTGTATTCTGGGTCAACTTTGAACTTATGTAAGGCGTTCCAACTTAGTTGCCCAGAAACATCGGAATCACTACTCAATTAGAGATTATTATTCTCTTAATAATACATTAAAATAGTGATATTTTTATATTCAATCGCACAATCTTTACGTCCAAGGTTCGAATCCCAGATACCTTTGCTAGACGAAATTTAGCAGGTTTGCAGGCAACCTACCTATTCTAAATTTATCTACATTACTAAAATAATTTTGATATATTTTTGATGGGAGAGGGGGATTTAATACAATGTATGTATATAGTCTGCGCATACTAATTCGCAGACAACAGCACCAAGCAACAGCAGACAATACATATTTTCAAAACATACTAATTGAGCATATATTTATTTGATACCACGTGATATCTTTATAAAAAAATTCACTCAATGCTTTCTAGAGGGCGACATATTTTGACATGACGTCTATTCTATCACCATCGGTTGATCAAGAAGCTTAAAACTAGGTCACACACACAAGGACACATGTACATACACACTAGTCAAATTCATAATATTAATAACTTTTTGTTTCCCCGTATTCGGATAAAATATTGACTGAGTTTAATATAATACGAGTGTATTGCCTGGCCTATTCCAATAAAAGCGCGTTGTGTGACCGCAGAGTTACTCCTGGTACTTGCATGAAAATTTAATACAACCTTAACATTTCCCCTCTTACCCCGATAACCTACACTCAATTCCTTTTCTAGGCCAACACACGGACAGTTTTACTTCACCTGTTTTTCTAAGTGCTACACCCACGCGTAAGACAAATTACTTTATCAACCTTACATTGTTGTGTATGTTGTAATAAATACTACTGACCGTATTCTAGATTAACAGTTATACACCATTATACTCGTGAAAGATAAAACACAAATGTGTCTTTATATTATATATTATACAAGGATTGTAAAGCGAGGTCTAGCAATATTATGACACCATTCATATCGTATCTGACTAGATGGACATAAGAGCAGTCAAAAGACCCCGCGGTCGAAGACCAACCAAATGGACCGATTTCATGAAATGTCCCTGACTTTATCGATCTACGAAGCCTACTGTCAGACACAAGGTCGCGACAGCTGGATGAATGGCTTATCGTCGGAAAGAAGATCTATGGAGTCACGATTTTCAACGCCTGAGGGGTCGACTGAGGAAAAGATCTCATATATTTAAATAGAAGCATTAAAGATATTTAAATGTTTGTAAATATCCTACAACTTTTCCTTATAAGTATCGGGAATTTATATGGTGTACATATACTTTTTTTAAAAGGAAAACCGAGCTACCCATGAAATGTATAAAATATATAACTTACTAGCTTCGGAGAAAAATGTTCAAGGTTTCTTTAATTATCTTTTTTATTATTTCCTATAATTATTCTACCTTAATTATCACGGTATTAAAATTTTGACCCAAAACAAACTAAAATAAAACAAATGATTCTAAAAACAAAATACCCGACTGCTTAAAAATAGTTAATTGAATTGTCTATTGTTAATTGAATTTTTGTCTATTATTTTTTTTTGTGGTCAATATAGATTAAGTAAATAAATAATTAAAAAAAAACAAGTTCATTAATTTAAAATTATAAGATGATGCAAGCAAAAAAGTGAGCCAACAACCACACCCTTTCACCGAAACGCAAGAACTGTTTTACGATAGAACATAAGTGCGAAGGTGATACCTCCATCGTCGAACCATACTCGCTTACCACCTTGCATATTTTAATAAAAATCGTTTATCGAAGGTGTACCTGAGGTCATGATGCGATCATATATTAATATTCACTGATGAAAGCTCGCATACTATTACAAGCGGCCCCGGCCCTCGCGTGGGGCTGTATTTGATATTTTTATAGCTCCTTCATATTACCATGAGTTATTGCAGAGCAATTTGAATATGAATGGAGGTTTGACAGTTTCATGTCTCTCAGTAAAGATGGAGTATTCGCTGTAAGCGAAATTATTTAGTTTTAATACAGCTAAAACTGTATAAATGTCAGTTTTCGTTAAAAATATTAAAAAAGAAATATCCAACTAAATTGTATATATATATATATATATTAATATTGTGTTGTGTCTATTTACAGTAAAACCACTCTCTCTTTCCTTTTTCGTAAATGTTATTCGTACCTACATGCCTAATATAATTAAATACACGATATTGATCGCACCATCTTCCTGCCAAGTTATCCATTCAAAAATATTTAAATTCATAGATAGTTATTACTTTAAGTGCTACGGACCAAAGGTGCATTATAGCAAGTAACTTAGCGGATGACCTAAATCTGTAGACCTTATCTTCAGTTGGTACGGGATCTCCATCTGAAAGCAAGGCCTAGATAACTAAGGTCATATACAATAGAGTGAAACATTAAACATTTGTATGAAAATATTGCGGTACTTTCTAAGGCACGTCATTCGGAAAATCTGTCGACTAAAACATATTCATGACGTAATATGTTTGGTAAAAACTATAAATACTTCAGCTGAACGTGTTTTATAACAAACATAATGAAAATCCATTATCATCCTAAGATAAGATAATAGTCGATAATAATAGTCCCAAATGCATTGTTACTTATATTATTATTGTTTTTATATGTTCCTTTATATCAAAAAAAGTCACTAATATAGTTAAAGGTACAAAACAAAATTAATTCGAACGTGGTAATAACGCATCGAATCCCATGAAATTCTAACAGTGAAAATTCAATGAAAATTCCAAACGTTGAAAATGTTGTGGAAAACCGACGCCGAAATTGGAAACATCTATTACTCCGGGGTTATTAAAGTATGTAGAATACGCATTTTCGTACGTGACGTTAATTTGCAACATGAAACGAGCTTACAACTTACGTCATTTACGAGCGAAACTTCGTCGAGGCAACCGAACATTCCACCTTTTAAAATTCCTACGTAAGATATTTGACACCGTTCACATTTAATGAAAATTAAACATGTACATATATATATATATATGTGTATATCTATACTTTTAGATGAAATATATTATTTTATTGCTTCTACCTGTGTCTTCGTTTACGTGAACTTTTGATTGGTTGGTTGTTTGGTAGGTCGATCGGAACAAAACACAGTGCGTTTCTACTATGAATACGTTCCATTTGTTAACTACAATCCGGTTAAAAACCTGATTTCATTAACCCCATTTTGAATACAGTCATTATAATGTTAGGTATACATCTCACGTAACTTCTCAAGTTTTAAAATACACTTCCGAACAGCACCATCGAGCCACCTTACAATTTCAGCGCTGAAACGCTGAGGCTTTAAGAAAATGTATGGAAGGAGATAAACCTTTTGATGCAGGATTGTTGTATATTAACCTTCATTTTAGGATATGCGTTGTTCTAAATTTAAATTTAGAATACTGAAGAGATTGAGATAAATTAAATTGATACCTACTTTTGGGAGGTGAAATTTTATGACAAATGACAAGGTGAGAACAATTAAAAAGAAATCGTTTATTTAGATTGGCGAGCTCTTACACGTCTCTTTAGTTCATCCCATAGATGCTCGATGGGGTTAACGTCAGAGCTTCGTGCTAGCCGTCTCATTACCGTATTGCCAGCGTCTTGGAAGTATTGGGTGACGATTTTTGCAGTGTGCGCTCTTACATTGTCCACCATAAAAATTAAATTTAGCCCAGAAATTGCCATTGGTCAATGTATCGGCTAGCATCTGAAGGCAGCTGCTGTCCCGTTATAACGTCAAGCTCGGTTTCACCGGCCATTGAAATTCCCTCCCAAACTGTCGGAGATCCGCCACCATAACTGACGTTCTCTTCCACACAATACTGTGCGAAAGGCTCGCTTTGTATACCGAATATTCCTTATTTCGTCCGTTATTATCGTACAACATTATCTTAGACTCGTCAGTGAAGAGTACCTGGCCCCATTGCTCCGGAATCCAGATTAAATGTTCGTGCACAAATAGTATATGGGCTGCTCGGTGACCTGACGTCAACTTGCGTCTGGTTTATTTGGCATATTGCTGGTTAAAATACGTTCACAGAGCCGCTTTCTAGCAGTACGAGCGCTTACAGCACTCCAAGGTGGTCGTGAAGCTGTTTTTGCAGCTGAACAGAAGTCTGGTATCGATTTCTTAAAGATGTAGTAACAATAAACCGTTCCTGTCAATCCGTGGTCGGTCTAACACGAGGTACTCCAGCTCGCCGGACGAAGCAACCAGTCTCTAGGTGTTTTTGATATACTCTTTGCACTCACATTTCGCTGACTTGTTCTTGCCTGAAGAAGTGCCACGGCTTGCGCGGCTATTTGAGGTGTCGATATTATCAACCCGAAAAGCAGTTAAGGTTCAAGAACGACAACGAATATTATTTTAAAAAATATTTTTTAACCATAAATTGAAAAAATATTGAACGGACTTGCATCAAACGAAACTTTCTACGCTCTTATCTATTGTTCTGTAATTTTTATTCTAAAATTAAAATTTCGATAATACACACCAAAACCAGAATTAAATTAAGTCAGCTATAAAACTGCATAAAAACGTTTCGACAACATTTATATTTTTTGTGTTTCAGTATTCTGAACCCTAAAATACTAAGTGACTCGATTCTACTGTCCGGCAGTGTATAAATATCTAGACGTCTGGAATATTAGCTCATAAATATCAAAATAAAATAACATCGTAAATTATTCCATAGGTACATTTTGCTGCGATAAAATTCTATATTAGAATCCAGGTCATAAGTTATTTGTGTGCAAAATTTCTCCTAAACCTATGCTGTACTTTTTGCATGGTTGAATGATAAAGTTACAAGATTTCTGTTATTAACATTACTGAGATGTAAGCGAGTGGGTGTTTATTCATCATCCATCCATCAGCTTTTGAAAGTCCACTGCTGGACACAGGCCTCCTATAATCTATGCCACTCCGACAGGTCCTGAGCCATCTGAAACCAGCAGCTACCCGCTGTCTTCTTCAGGTCATCAGTCCACCTGGTTGGAGGACGGCCTATACTCCTTTTACTCAAATGGTAATGGTGTGAAGACGAGCAACTATGCTACTTGCAAATAGTCAGTATAGATACTGACCAATCCACGGTATTCATTTGGGGGAATTTAGGTTTTCGGAAATTCTTGAGCCTCTTAGACCCTTCAGGATCCGTCACAGAATGTACATATATACATCCTTCGTCCTCGTATACCACAGCGACAAAGTAGGTGGCAAGGCAAAGATATATACATCTTATTCCGAAAAAGACCGACAAAGTGCGAGTGGGACTCGCACATAACGAGTTCCGGATATGAAATAAAATAAAACTTACCAAGCTTTAAATATTGAGAGAAGTAGGAAATATCGTCCTATCGGTGTACAACTTTTAGCAGTGGTTAAGTTTCGGATATGTGTTTTATGTCCCCAACTAATTAGTCGTATTTATTTAAACTTTCAACAAAATAACATATTTGTGACATATATGTTGTTGCTATTGTTTATGCAATATTCTAGCTCGTTGTTTAATAATATGGGTGCCTATACGCTCGCTAATAATGTGGCGTGACTGATTTGTCTCTTGACGGAGTGTCGAAGTAGATGTATTAATTTACACTCATAGGCACGAATGATGGACCCTTAACCTACTTAACCCAAATAGACTGCCTATTTGGTTGACATAAGATTTATCCCAAAAGTAAATTTAACATTGTGGAACAAGAAGATTCCATACATTCCTTTTGCTAACACTCAATACCCAGAGATTTTCTTATATAAAACTATTCAATAAATAAAGAACTATTATTTGTATTTTTCCCAAAAAATCTAAGTACTTTCGTTGATAAGGGGAAAATAGCTTGTGTCGTTTTTTTTAATAACATTAAAAATATTGATTATTATAACGCTATATTTTTTTGGTCCATGAATGCCACCTTTATATTCCAGATTTTATACATGTTTGTTTTTGTCTCTCCACTTCCAATTTCATTGTAAAATTTCTAGTTTCGATAAATTGGAATAATATTGGCTGTGACGCACGAAAATCAGAAATTATATTTTAAGGGTTACGTTCTGACAACGGAACCCTAACAAGGGGAGGTCTAAAGCATACTCCTCCATTATTTTCCAATACGGATTGGTGGTATGATGAACGGATTTAGTAGTAGTAGAGTAACTTATATATACGGGTATAGAGTCATCAGTGAACTTCACGAGGCAGCACCATCGACCACCATGGGACGTTGGGCAAACTTTCCTTTGATATATTTATGAATACCTACATATATAAAGTGCATATACCCTATTCGGTTATAGTGCAATTTTTTTTTTATGTTTTGTATTTCTTCCATAAGTTTAAAAAAATATAAACTTAAAGACTAACTCGGGCCGGATGTTACAAACCATGAATCTATACATATAAATAAAATTGAAGTGTCTGTTTGTAATATCAAAATAACAGTGTTTTACCAAATGCATATCAAAGTATATACGATAC
>MOOZ01001386.1:125408-135835 GCA_002930495.1 Cecropterus lyciades | reverse complement strand
GTTGATATTTTGTTTTTAGGAAGGGATCATCAGGTAAATATTAACTAAAATAAAATTGTATGTGTGTACAATTATAACATTATAAAGTCAAAAAATAGGACTACAGACGCAAGAATAGATATAATTATGTATGTATTCACTTTTTAAATTGTTTTGTAATCACAAAAAGTCCAGAATGATACACAAATATATTTAGAATTTTAGTATTTACGTAGCTTCAATTTGTTGTATGTACAAAAATTCTTAGTTGATATTTTGTTTTTAGGAAGGGATCATCAGGTAAATTTTAACTAATATAAAATTGTATGTGTGTACAATTATAACATTATAAAGTCAAAAAATAGGACTACAGACGCAAGAAATCTTTGGACATGTTATTTACTGTAAATGTTAAATAAACTTATGTATATAATACTACACATCGGTATTGCAAAGGTTCTGCCCTTTCTTCCAGGCTACTTTGACCTCCTTGTTGAGGCCGACCTCAACCTGTTGCGGCTCAAAAGGCTCGAGCAGGCAATGCAGCGCGGCGGGCGGCGCGGCGGGCAGCCGCAGCGCATCCAGCTCGCCCGCCCTCGCTGTCGCTGGACGAGACGCCCGAGTCGCGCAGGGCGGTCGCCCTCGAGCCGCGCCAGGCGGGGACGCCCGTCTCGGCCACCTCATGCGCGCTCGGCATCACCGCCGCTTCCGAACATACCACTTCCCTAACAAAGTCGCATTAACTTAATTGTGCTTTTCTTGTCTGTGAAGCTGAAGCGAAGTATTCAATAGCAATTTTGTGCTCATATTTCGCCCTGCACTGCATGTATTACATTTTCCTATGTAACCTGTCCATGTCCCTACTCATAAACTAAGAAAAAGAATATCTCATAGTCCGTACTGTGAGATTTTAAGTTATTCAGAAAACTGTCAAAATATTATTTTGATTATTTTTAAGAAGGGTTTTTCTTTATTCAGATAAACCAGAACTACAAACATACTCAGGTTTGAAGTTCTGGTTTATTTATACTCCGAACGTGGTAGAAATTTACACTAGTTCAATTTATAGTTGGTAAGTCAGTCCGAGGGGCCCGCTGAGCTTAGGGGCCCCGGGGCACTACCCCGTCTAGCACTCCGGTAGTTACACCACTGATCATGCATGATTACGTGAATTACTTCTTTACACGTATAAATTAGCGCAATTTGTCTATTTTCTAAGTTCTTAATTAGATTTTCCAATCGACACAGACTCTATCGAAACTCAATTTCCTGCCGCGAAGAGAAATCTTACTTAACGCCATCCAGATCTACATCTTATATATATTACAGATAGGAAATCCTTAAATTGGATAAATGTTATCTGTCATTTCATTTAAAATATATTACGAATTGAGAGGTCTTAAAGAACTACGTTCATTTTTATAATTTGTTATATAACTTGTATTTATAATAAAGGTAGTAGCAAATTTCAAATTGCACTAGATTATCTAAAAACTCAATAATGAGTAAGTATAATTTTAATAACACAAATGTTAAATAAGATATAATTCATACAATAATTATGCAGAATTATAAAACTCTGTTGGTATTACCATTAAGTGTTACTCTGCAAGTTGCAATGCGACAAAATGTGCAATTTAATGCGCGTGAATGTAATTGTATTACTGGCTATGCTCACGGGAAAATGGCCCGAGTGCTTCGAGCGTTACGTAACAGGATTTTGCGGGTAAAAATGAGTAAATGGTCGTACTATACATTAATACGTGTTAATCATAATTTATTGCGCTCTATGAAAGAACTTCATGATTTTTAACTCTATTTTGGTTACATACTAGCCTTCTTATTTCCCAAATACCACGTACCGACTTACTTCAAGTAATGGCGCGTCGCATTCCGCAATAGTATTTTCGCAGCTAAAATGATCATCAAGAAAATTTTTGGGGACAAAACAAGTCGTCCAACAAATATTGTTATGGTCGGTTCTAGGTCCACAGGTCGTAAGATAAAGATATAAGGACACACGTGGCTATCCGTGGCTATCCACAAGCCTATAGGCGTCCACCAGTGTTGTGCCTCATTATTAAACGAGGTTTACTGTATTAGTCGATATTTATGTATGCACTAACACTTAACAAGGCTACTTTAGTATATATTGCGAAGCAAAACTTACTCCAAAAGTATGAGGTACTCACAACCCATCATGACACTTCCCAAGATGCTGGCCATTGCCAGCTGGTGATAATAATATGAGTATCATTTAAATTTCCAAAATTAAATCGTAAGTAATTACTGAGCATCTTAGGATCTCGTACCGAAAAGAAAGCAATTACTAAATCACTATAATAAATTAAGGGCGCAAAGTTCATACAAGAAAAATATTTTTTCTTATAAGCAAACCCTTAACTTTCTTTGTTTCAACTTATTTCGACTTATTATTTGATGCGAAACAAATTTAGATAAAATACGCGAATATTAAAAGAGTTACTTAAATGATTGCCTGGTTTTAACATGTTTTTAATGAGGCAAATAACTTAGGGGAGGCATCAAAAGGAGCAAGTCAACACATTTACATAAAAATAAAGGTCTTAAAATTTGATGTATATACTAATTCAATAATTTTTTATAAACACAAATTACCTGACTGCCAACAATAATTAACTGAAATGGGAAGAACAAGTACTACACAAACAAACATTACCCTTATACCACCCTGCTGTCGCAGTCGGGTAATAAAACATTTTAGAATAGAAATTATAATTTTACTACAATGTGCTTCACGCACTGACAAACGTAGGTTTAATGTATATTTTTTGTTGGTCTCCTCCTGCATCACCTTATATCATTTATTTTATAACATATTTTATTGTCGTAGGTCTTGTTTGTTCCTCTTTCAGTTATTCATTTTTATGCGGCTAGATTTATTACGTCAAAATAGTAAGTCAAAAGTGTTGTAATATATTTGACTTACTAAATACATTTTTGTAATGGTTTATTTACTTTTATGTGATGTCCTTTTGTTATAATAAAAAATGTTCAATCCTTTGTTTAACTTGCAGGTGGCATATTAAGAAATTATATAGATCATGTTACAATTGAAACAAATTCAGTTACTGTTTTATTTGCTAAAATGCATCAAGACATTTAGGTTGTATAGCATACCAAAGAAATGCACATAAATATCCTCAAAAATCCCACCTGGCACAATCAGATGACACATGATATTATGCCGTTCCGATAGTAAGAAGTTCCACTATAGTACAGTATGCTATTCATAGAGAAAAGGCATATTTAATGCTAATAACATAATGATAATAATATATATATTCCAAAGGTACGAACAAATAACGGTAAACAGAGTATATATTTTAATGGCGCAAATATGTTTAACAAAATACCTAAAAAAATCAAATCATCAAAAAGCTTCATCATTTTTTTTTAATAAATTAAAACAATACATAATAACTACAATCTAACTCCGGCCCTGTACCGTTCCGTTCATAACAAAGATAAGTATTTCATTCTACTCAATTCTTTTTGTTTTATTTGCACACAAAACTGCTTATAAATATTTCTGCATCCTCACCAATTGTTGATTTTATATTAAGTTATCTCATTAAGTGAAATGTATATATTTCTTTTGAGATTAAATGTCTTAACATGTCAATAATAAAATTCTGAGAAAAGATAGATAGTATATTATTTCGGGAGGCCCAAATAATATACTTTTACAGATTGATTAGACTGAGAAATTCAGTGGTAGACTTCACACACTTTTGAGAACTCTTTTTGATGTAAAACATCTATAGGCGCACATAAACCTGATTGTTCACGTGGCGATCGGCCACTTTTTATTTACTTTAGCACCATATGTTTCTTTTTAAAGAACTCTCAGGTGTGTAGGTATCCTCACCATGTTTCACTTCACTGTAAAGCAGTGATTTTTTTTTATAGTATGGAAGTAGCAAATGAGCCTGGAGGCCACATGATGGTAAGTGGCTTCTGCCGCCCATGGACATCTGTAATCAACCCTAGGTAACATCAAAGTCTCACCTAAGGTTAGCCACAGATGCGTTGCTACCCCTGAGGACTAAGATGGAATACCTCCCTTATTAAAAGAATTAAAAGAATGTCTCCCTTACCACACCCTTCAGACCAGAACACAACAGCGCATAACACTGCTGATATTAGGCAGAAATAATTAATTTCTGATACGCACATAATTTTTTAGAAAATCAGTGATGCATGCCTGGAATTCAAAACCTTGAACCCTCTATTGAGAGGCAGAGTTTCAACCATTCGCCTTTCATTGATCATATTGCGAATATTTCTGTAAGACGAGAAATATAAATTGTTCTAATTCGTTAATATAAATGTTTAGGGAAAACAAATGAAAATCAGTATAAGCTTAACTTAAAGTTTATTCTTGGCTAGCATCAACATTCTCTGTCTGCAAGCCCTTGATAGATGCAACAGGCACGTAGGTCACCAGCGTGAACAGTTTGTGAGCGGAGTCCTCGTCATCATTGCGTCTGCGGGAGAGCCTCACACGCACTCTGAAGGGAACATTTCTGAAAAGAAAGAAATTATTCAAATGTTTTTAATTATTCATTACCCATAGATATACACAGAAGTACATGTTCCTTACACATTAGTATATAAAGGCTAACAACTGTTTCAAATTTAAGATTTACTCATTATTAGTAACTTAATACGTATTTTGACTACATAGAAAATTTTGCATTTTCAAAGTCCTCATAATTTCAAAGAAGGCAATTTATAACAGGGCAAGATCAAACTTAATAGGAATAATGTCATAAAAATTCAATGTAAAATATTAGAAAAAAAACAGTACTCTTC
This sequence comes from Cecropterus lyciades, assembly GCA_002930495.1. Lineage (NCBI taxonomy): Eukaryota > Metazoa > Arthropoda > Insecta > Lepidoptera > Hesperiidae > Cecropterus > Cecropterus lyciades. The sequence continues at coordinate 130,999 of MOOZ01001386.1, read as the reverse complement.
CCATGAACTGCATTTGTGCACTTCATTTTTTTGTAGACCTTATAGGGTCCCTGTGGGTGGTGTCCGACCGAGGGACCAATTTTTAGCTGAAACCGAAGCCATTATTCAGTTATGGCAACAACCTTTGGCCGAAGAAGTCGAAGCCGAAGATTCGAAAACCATAAGGAATTTAGTTCTAAATTGACGAAAACTGATTTTTTTAATAATTTTTATTTACATGATTTTTGTTAATGTAAATAATGATCAAAGTCTTCACTACTTTACTAAAATGACAACAGTTGGAATAATGTAAATTTTCAGACACAATAGATAATGCAAGCCCACAATGGAAATTTTCACTAAACCTCGCACCTCGCCATCTCCATTACGGTATCATGTATTCGTTATAGTTTGTACAATTTAATATATATATTTTGCTGAAGGTGGTTGAAGCCAAGCTTCGGTTGGACACCACCTGTGGGCCTCTGGCACTCACAAGAGAGCTCTATGACCATAAAAAAACTATGAAATATGCCAAATTAAAATAATAAAACCAAGTTAATACCTATTTGTATTTTACATCAAAACTAAAATCCATAACAGGAACTATCTGCAACTAATGGATAATACAAAATAATTATATATGTATCCGGTATAGTATAATTCTTATATCCATATCCAAATTTCATGTGTATTACATCCCTGATAATAACGATAATAAAACCTGTCTTGCTCATGTTTAATTTTTGATTTAAATAATTTGTATTATGTGATTCCAACCTATTACAAAATTGCAAATATACAATATAATTAAAGTTTATTTTAATTGTTTAAATATAAATATATATATATATATTTTTTTTTTATAGTTCGGAAGTAGCAAACGAGCCTGCAGCCCACCTAATGGTTTGTGGCTACTGCCACCCATGGATATCTGTATTCAACCTTAGGTAAGGTCAGAGGTAAGATTAGCCACGGCTGCATTGCTACCCCTGAGGACTAAGAAGGAAAGCCTCTGAAAAGTGTGCCTCCCTTAACACATCCTTTAGACCAGGACACAGCAGCGCATAACACTGCTGTAGCATAATAACAATATTTATATATAAAATCATAAGAATTAAGGCATGTAGTTAAAAGACCGTACAGTATTGCATAAAATTATATCCACTAATGTGTACATGTTATTATGTACGTATGAATAAAATATGTTTATATCTTATTTCTTCTATTTGACCCTACTATATATACTGCGATTATAATTAGGAATCAGCTTTGCAGTAATTACCTGACTCCCTTGGACCAAAGGTATTTGTTTAGCCTGGTATCCACACGAACATCAGGAGTACCCATTTGTTTTTCGGCAAACTTGCGGATTTCCTTAATAGCGCGAGGAGCTCGTTTCTTGAAACCGACTCCATGAAGACGTTTATGTAAATTTACAGTGTATTCACGAGTCACAACTTCATTGATAGCTGATTTACCTTTCCTCTCTCCTTTAGGTTTGGCCATTGTTATTCTGTAATACAAATATAAGAATCTAAAATAATTTTACTCTGAACTTGTCTGTACAATATAATATCAAATTGACATTCAATAAATTATTTTAGTTGTATTTATAACTGCGATTTTTTCGGATTAACATTTAAAAACACACCTCGACTATAACTTGCCGATTCAAAAAGAAACTGTCAGTCACTTGTCACTGTCAGTTTAGACAGCATCTGAGTTGATTGTTTTCGAAAAGGCAAAAGAAATTTAGCATAAACCGCCGTTGAAATAAAACTGACTTTATTTTTTTGTCTTCAAACGAATTACTATATTCTTCTTTAATTTGTATTGTTAATTAATACATAATGCACTGAAATTTAAAGACAAAGTCTCATTTATTTCAATTCAACATGAAGAATTTTTGGCTGTGTAACGCACCTTACCTTATTTACTTGAAAAAAAAATAACACCACACTTGAAAATGTAATCAATAAAATTTTGTTGAACAATCTTGAATGTCAATTGTCAATATAAATATTTGAAAGTTATTGTTATAATTATTGATAAAAATAACTTATGTTGTTATTGTAAAAAAGTAAACATTATCTAATATCATATTTATAAATGTAATTTCATTGTTTAGGGCCTAGGACAAAATGTATAGAATATACAGGTATGTGTCCCAATGTTTACAACCTTTAGGTTATGAAGCGGCATGAAATTTAAATGATGATGAAAAATATTTTTCAGAGCCCTTCATCCTGATGAATATTTCGACAACTATATATCACGTAATATTAGACCGGATGGAAGGAAATTTGATGCGCATCGCAATGTTAAATTAAATGGAAAAAGTATATCGACTGCAGATGCCTCAACAATAATTAAATGTGGAAATACCACTGTTGTTTGTGGTATACAATTGGTGAGACCTTACTACTTAGTTATAAATACTGGCGACTGGGACCATATCAGATAATGGGTTTACCTGTATAGTAGTAGTATAGTGACCATACTTTCAAAATCATAACACGCGGCAGCATGATGCCAAGTCTCCAAGTCACAACGCAACGTATGTGTTATTTACAGAAACCATTTGAATCAACCCTAACTTCAGGTAAAATTATTATCTAGGGTTGAACACAGCTGTCCGTGGGTGCATGCTGGAGCTGTCAGTGACCACCACATACCATCAGTCCAGGTGGCTTACATGCTTGTTTTCTACCACATACAAAATACTGCTTTTATACACTATTATGTTATAATTTGCCGTATTTCCTATAATAGATAAGTATCTGGGTATAGGGTATAACAACCATTGATAGCTGGCTTCACCTTCCTGAAAATGAACAATAACACTCTTAGAGAGCCAATAAAAGAATAGAAATTGTTGGCTGATTTGTGTTTCTCTTATATGTCTAAAAATGAAAATCTACTTATACTCAAATTATTTTCTGTTTGATAAATAATATAATGATAAGTTTGCGAAATTGCTGTCATAGACAAAAACAGACTACTGAAATTGAATTCGAATTTCAAGATCATCAATAAATTATTTATGGCCAGTGTTAAGCCTTCATATGAACTTTTTTCTTAGTGACATATAGGTGACACCATCCATAAGCCACAAAAATTTAAAATTTCAGGAGTTGGCTCTACCTAAACCAGAAGAACCTGATGTAGGATTTATGGTTGTAAATGTGGAAATGCTTCCTATATCATCATATAAAAGCAAATCGGGCCCACCTTCAGATCATGCTCAAGTTATCAACAATATAGTATCAAACATCATTCTGAACTCTAAATGTGTTGATTTAAAAGATCTTTGCATAGTCCCGGATAAATTGGCCTGGGTTCTTCATTGTGATGCTATTTGCGTAGATAATGATGGCAGCTTGGTAGACTCATGCATAATTGGTTTGATGACATGCTTGAAAATATGTAAGTGTAACATTACAATTTTGTTTGTTGTTCAATTCATTAGCTATAAGTCATAGCTGGACATAGGCCTTTCAAGTGTGGACTTTCGAGGGCTGATGGATGGATGGATGAAGTCATAGCTATGCTGTTGGGCAAATAATTGGCTAACTATGAGTAATGCAATTTAAAAACATAAACATCTGTTTGTGAATGCACATTTCTTTTTTCATATCTATAACTTAGTGTTGGAGTAATAAATGATAGCATTTTTTCCACAGTAACACTACCAACTGTGTCATTTGATCCTGAAACAGAAGAAATAGAGGTTGATACAGATAAGAGAATACCTTTAAAAATCTCAGGATTACCTGTAGCAACTAGCTTCTGTATTTTGGAAAAAAATAAAAGGTAAGCCTCAAATATCAAAAAAAAATCTGAATTTTTAGTAGATTTTAAGATAAACTTCAGTGAGTTAATTCAAATAAATATATATGGAAAGAGCCTCTGATATTGCTTGTTTCTTAAATTTTATTCTAGATAGAATATAATCTATTTTTCATTTATTCTAGGATTATCATCCTCACGGAACCAACATCCTATGAAGAGGAGATGTGTGGTGGGATGGGTCCCAATCTTATACTGTCTTGTAATGAAAGTCATATAATTGGAATGCAAAAATTTGGAGGATGCAATCTTACAACGGAAAGTCAAAAAGCAGCAGTGCAAATAGCTAAAAAAAGATATAAACTTGTATCTAAATTTATTGAAATCAGTATAAAGAATTTAAGCGAATAAATAATTATTATTAATTCATTTATGTCTGGTTTATTTTTTAACAATTTTAATAGTCTTCATTTCATAATAAGGATATTATGATTCAATCAATGTTAAATTAAAGTTGTATATTGCAATTTTTTCATATATTTGAACAGCTTTATTGCAGTTAAAATAATAAAGGAGCCCGCCAACTAGATATTATACTGTAATAATAATTTTCTGGTGTTACAGCGGGCAAATTTTGCTCATAACTGTATAAAATTTTATACACTATACATATAAACTATATAGGCTAGCACTCGATCATTTTAGATTATAAATTATTATCTTAGCATTAAAAAAATTCAATGAAAATAATTCTCGTAGTTCAGTGTTATTTAACTAATGACCGACAGAAACTGGTTTTTAGCCGAAACCGAAACCGCAAGTAACGTAAACATTAGGAACGTCATTTTTTTTTTTAACATTGGTGAATGCGAATATCTTCTACCCAGGTCGTCGCGTTCGTTAAGAAGTGTGACCCGTGTGCATCTTATTCCTAGAATTGCTCGGGTTAGTCAGAACTACTGAAGTTTAATTTTTAACTTCAAAAATACGTTAAAAATATAAGTGTAATAAAGTAAAAAGCACGTTTTGTGTAGTAAAAATCGAAAATAATCTATGTCCATATATTAATATATAAAAATGAGATGGTGTGTGTCTGTGGGTTACTCAATCGCGCAAGAACCACTGGTATGATTTACATGAAATTGTGCATAGATGTGGTTCATTTAACTAGTCAGTCTATAGGCTATTGATATCGATATTTTTCACTATTTAAAGATGGCGACTATTTTAATGACATCACTACCCCCTTTGGTTTCAGACTTTCATATTTCCATTTTAAACAAAAAGATAATGCTAAAAAATAGCAAACTTTTGGTGGCACATACGAGGTTAACTTTTAATTTTCTATCCGAAAGGTTCTTATCACTTTACATGTAGGTACCTCCAACGGTACCTAACGAATAATATATATAATTTTTTGTCAAGTAGCGAAGCACGGGCACTTCAGCTAATTTTCTTTAAGTTAAAAAAATAGATTGATAAAAAAAACATTTATCGTAAAACAGCGTGGGGTGCTAGATGTTAATTATTTTCGGTATTTTAGTTCAGCTAGTTACAAAATCATGATTTTCAGTTTTTAAAGTATTTATTTTCTACTGTTTAATTCACCTAGCTACAAAAGCGTATTTTTTTATAATTTTAATCCCATTTTTTTGTCTTTTAACGATGATAATTTCATAGTTAGGAAAATGGACATACATATGTGAAAACATTATAAGGTAGGTGGTAGAACTCTTTGTGGTTCGACTCCGGAGGCACCACCGCCACACCTATTTCTGCCTAATAACAGCAGTGTTTTGCACTGTTGTGTTCTGGTGTGA
>MOOZ01001386.1:96272-106797 GCA_002930495.1 Cecropterus lyciades | reverse complement strand
CATCATTCAGATTTCTGTCTGGCCGGGGATCGAACCCGGGACCCACTGCGTGTCAGACCGGTATGGTAACCGCACCGCCACGCGGGTCATCAAAGTAACTAATTAATACACTGTTTCTCTTTTTTCATCAAAAAATACAAACTAAATAAACCTGATATGAGTATATAAAATATCTAATTACTTGGAGCAGCAACTGTCTGTTTCGCCTTAGAATCTGCGGTTTGGCTTTTTTCTATGGTAACTTTAGTGACCACCTTGTCCTTATCCGTCTCTGTTTTCACTATGATGTCTGATGTTATCTTCTGGTCTAGTAACCTCCGGGAATCCTGATCAGTACCTGAAGCCAGTTTAGCTGCGAACTCTTTAGCGTCTTGAGTATCACTTTTATCATAAAAGAACGCTGAAGTATTGATATGTCTAAATACTTTACTTTTGGTCTTAGACAAGGTTACATTCCCATTGTAGCGAAATATCTGACAAGCACTGATACATATCGTATTAAAATTCTTCGACTGAATATATTGTCGGCCTAATTTCCTATATATTGTAGTGGCAGCCGTAGGCAACATAATCATTTTTGTAAACTAGAAAAAATACGGCTAAAATAATATATTTCGGTTGTTAATACATACTACTAGCACATTATGCAAAGAAATTACGGCTCGCAAATATTTACAATGAAAAATACATTTGTTTACTACAATTAAATCCAAATTCAACTTTTAGTTAAAGCAGATAAATAGTTCGGCACTAACACTATTTTATAACGAAATGAAAGTGACATTGACGTTTGGATTGTGCTAAAAATATCTTTTGACAGATGACTGTTGAAATAATGTCATTTATTTAAATTGTTTTTACGGTTTTGGCTTTAGCACCTTTAAACCTAACTTTATTTATTCGTGGCCATCTTTATTCCGAAATAATGCCAACATTATTATTTCATATTTTACCCACATGATATAAACGAATTCAAAACTAACAGAATTCATAAAAAAGTATTATTGAACAGTAATTATAGATTTACAAATTACTTTGTTGTGCTATAAAATAAAGAGTTTACTGATATTATTTTAATGTCAAAATTCAAAATTTCGTACAAAGATTGTAAGTTTCTTTATAAAATCTGTAATATTATCACATTTAAATGAATATGACTCGGTGACTCACTTGGCGAGTCTATCATGAAATATAGGCGGCATCTCTGAAGAAATTAAAAAAATCGAACTGGCATTGAACGTGTTATGGAAAAATGGAAAAAGAAAATTATATATTCCAAACTATATTACCTATAATAATTATAGATATATTGTATTGAAAAAGATAGCCGTGATTTAATAAACTTTGGTTTAAAGGTGCTAAAGCCAAAACCGTAAACACATATTAAATAATAAGATAAAAAAAATACAATAACAATACATTTTAATAGCATTTCAACATCGTAAATAATTTTATTAAAAATTTACCTTTAAAAACATACATGCAATATTATTCTTGAATTACTTTTAAAACATAACCGAGTGACGAATAGTTCGATTATTCGTATGATCCATAGCAATTAGAGGCATAGAGCTGATAGAGTATCTGATTTGTTAACTTTGTGACTATGTCATATTTATTGGTGATCAAACGAGGTTAGATCGGTTATTGTGAAATTGTTTAAAAATAGAAAAAAGTTATAATTTGTTAACAAAAACACTGCAGCTGATCATTCATTTTCACGAAGTTACAAAAGCGGAGACTTGAAGAAATATAAAAATGCCTACAAGTGGATTTGATCTGTACCATATGCAGGACGCCAAAAATAATTTTGACGCTATGCGGCCCGCGCCGATTTGCAATGAAACCAATCAATTTATGGGCCAATGTCAGAACATTCATGTATCTACGAATTGTTATTATGGATACGACGGCGCCAAGCGGACGACGGAAATGCAGAACATCCAGAATGAGGTCGATTGCGAAATGCCCGAGATGCCGTGCCCCGCGCTACCGAACGTGAAAACATCAACTCCAAACAACGCCAGAAAGCGGAGCGCCGATGACGAAGCATATCCACAAAAGAAGCGCTTGAAAGAAGGTAAGATTTTTGATGTTTTTATCGAAATTCTCATTGAATATTTGTTTTGATTCGATTTTGTTATGTTTTGATATTTTAATGATAGTAAGTACTGTAATAGTCCTGAGTAGTTGCAAAACAAATGTTTAATGAGATTTCTTTGAAAACAATTATAATGTACTTAATTTCAATTTTAAATTATCAATATTAAAGTTTATTTTTTAATGAAATGCAACAGGGTTGACAAATCATAGTAAGTGCAAGAACAAAAGGAAGTCTCCTAGAAGACTTTTAAAATCTTATTTATATTTTACTAATTATAATTTTGTTGCAGTTTCAATAACACATTTAAAATACAAGTATAATTTACTGAAGCAAGTTTTATATATGAGGGTCTAATTATTTTTTAATATCATAATAATAATATAAGGTCAATTACTCTAAAAATTTATTGAGTGAATTAGCAAATTCTTAAATTTATGTTACCATTTGTTTGCTTCAATAAATTGTTTATACCTGTTGTATTATTTTTTCAGGTTTATTTCATAAGTTCGTTAGTTAATTTGAAATTTAGATTAAGTTTAACGACGAGGAATAAAATGTGCTGCAGAGGCATAGCATGAAGGAGTTCAGGAATTTTAATAAAATATACACAAATAGAGTAAAGTTCTTCCTTTAGAAAATACAGTTTATGTAATATTATGTAAAAGTGGATATTAACACAAGTGCCACATAGTGCTTGAGGCGATGACCTGTCTGCTCCTATGCTATGCCTCTGATGTGCTTTATTGTTTATAATAAAAATGTAAATTATATGTATACACTCACATAAACAATTCTTATCATTCTCTTTTAAGAGTGGAACATAATGAGTTATACCATTATTATTTAAAAAAAATGTTTCTTGCATAAGCATTGAAACTGAATATTATGGTGTATATAAGACTTTAAAATGTGTGTAAATAAGATGAATATAATAAAATTAAATTTGTTTTGTTATTTCACCATACTTATGTTAATGTTTCCTTAAAATAAGATTAATATTGAAGACTGTTTAGGAGAACCAATTATTGGTTGCTGATTTTGCAGATTTAGAACAGAAAACTAGATGTAGTTTCTGTAAAATATTGTTTATAAAGGAATATTGTTTATTGCTCAAAAATAAACACATGAAGCTCAACATATTAAAGGTGATATTTAAGATTTAAAGGTAAATGAAAGTATAAGTTACTAGAAACTAGCTCTAGTTATAATACTATATAAGTCTCTATGTGTATAAGCCGATGGTTGGCAATCTGTGGCATGTGACACTCCTTATGACTCATGACACGATTTAGCAGAGGGTTACACTATTGTCATTGCAAAGTTTATATAATGCTTATTATGTATGTATATAATATAATGTCTTGCCATTAACTTGTTTAAATACTATTGCCACTCTTGAGGAAAAGGGTGAGCCTAGTAATAATAAAAGGTTGCCAAACACTGCAATAAGCTATTCTTGGTAATTTGAAAATTAGATTGTTGTCATCAATATGTAAGAGACAATCTTTAGTTACAGTTAAACTTAATTGCAAAAGCAATTGAAAGAAATTTTCATTTTTTAACATATAAAATTGTATAAAATAACTTGCTAAGCTGTAATTAACATAAAAAAGAACAACTAAGAGTATTGTTTTGAATCATTCCAAAGTACTGAATGTAAAAAATGACACTATCAATTTGTCTCAATAACTTATAGCAATAGGTAAGTATAATATGGTCTGGGAAATGTATAAATGGCTACTGCAACCAACTTCAAGATTTGTTTTAATTTATTTTAGGTATGCTCTGGTAATTGGAACGATGATTCACATCCTAAAGTTACACGAAACACATGATTATGTATTATCCAGTGACACACAATATTTTTGGCAAGTAATTTGTAACATGTGCAGTTTTTTAAATAGAATAAATATTTCCCTGGTTATTATAGATTACTGGAAAAATAAATGTGTGTATGCTGTCTGAACTATAGTAATTTATGTAAATATACATTGAAAGATAAGTGATAGCAAAGTTGATGAATCTTGGTCTCTTAAAATGGGGGATTTGGGGTTGGAATGCCAAGCACTCATCTCGGATTTTTATTAACTTACATGCAGGTACAAATACCTCAGAGTTGTCATAAAACTTACTAAGTTGGGTGGAATCTAGGTCTATATGGCTTATACCTTAAACCCAGCTTCAGAAGCAGGTATTTATATCTATTAGAAACAGTTCATATTTCAGGCTAATCTTACAAGTCAAAAAGATAACCTACTTGACTTGATACAAAAATACCAGTTTTTTCATTTTTCATTTTAATTTATATATATATATATATATATACACATTATTTTTTTTTTAAGAAAAGTGACATTGCCTTTATTGGGAGTGCAACGATTTCTGAGAAACAGATTGATGTTACTTGTAATCAAGATGCTATAATTCTATATTATTATTAGCATTTTAAGTCGTAGACTAGCACACTGCCACCAACAGACTAGTAAAACTTGAATGTATTTATTGGAAATAGTAAATTAGACATTCCATTTATATGTCATTATCATTTTGATTTTGTGTGCTGATTAAATTGTATCATTAATACCATTAATTAAAGTGAACATTTTTCTAATAAGTGTATTGAAATTTGAAAACTAAGCTATTGTTTGATCCATTGCATAGTAGCAATAAAAATGTATTATTACATGTGAGAAGATTTATAAATGTACATATTGTTTAAAAGAGAAACACTTTCTACACTCATTCAAGTACTCCCATTTAAATAACACATATAACATCATTTCTGTAGCTGTGACTAAGAAAGTGAATGAAAGTAATTTGAAATAAAAATAATAGTATTATAATAAAACCAGTACAACCTTGATAATTTAAAATAAATTTAGTGGTATGAAAGCAAACATGCTTTAGTCGCATAAAACTTAAATGGAATAATTCGTAATTTTATGCTGTAGCAAGGAAGCCGTTTTTCATGTTTACACTTTTTCCCAAAAGTATTTTATCTTGATTTATGATGAATAATAGAATTTCTTACAAAAGTTGTGGACTCAAATCAAATAGGTGCACTATATATTGGTACACTTAGTTAAAGAATGTAGTAAATTTGGACTGAAGCAGTTTTGTTTCGTACACTTTATTTAAAAATTGTTATTGTAGGCTGGTTCAAATATATTTCAGTATTCATAGTATCCATCATTGATTGGAACTGCAACAAAAGTGGAACTGGAGGCTTCCTTTAAAACACTAGAATCACAGTGTGATGAAGTTCGACTTTATTTCAGAGGTTATGGTGCCAACGACTCCTACCTACAGCCCATGTATGCTACGCCCAACTCACAACAACCCAGATATTTCTCGTTGTCTCATGGTCCATATGATTTAATGTATGAAATCTGCAAAAACAAAATGAAAAGCCTAATTTAGTATTGTTAATTTTATCTGCAGAAGTACAAAGAAAGAAAATTATTGAACCTGAGACAAATGAGAACCTGGTTTTGGACGCAAACACTCAAGAATTGCTGGAGAACCTGTATTGGCACATTCATGGCGGGAACTTTTATCAGTTATAGTGACGATCTAAAGTGAAATGTGTTCTTTGGATATTCAAGTCCTAATTCTTATGAACTATAAGTCACATGAAAATTTTTGTGATAAGGATATTTACTTTATATATTAAGGGTTTCTAATAAAGTTAAAATAGGATAATAGGCCTTTTTATTTACAAAACAAAAAAGTGCTTTTCAAATATTTATTTGTGCTAAATAAATATTACATCAATAAAAATATGTGAATAATGAGTTGTTAGCAAGAGATACATTTTGCATAAATATCAAGACTTAGTTCTAAAAAATAATGGGACTTTTGTAAAAATTTTCTTCAATCTGAAAAAAGGAAAAACGCATTATTAATTATGGTTCATTTTGTTTTTCTGTTACAGATGGAGTAGGATGAAGATCTAATAATATTTTTTTACAGGGTCACTCAAACTATCGACCACCAAACAGTTAGTTTGGAGTTTGAGTGTTTGCTTCGTTTATACATAAATATAACCTTACCTTTCTGTTTTTCAGATGTTTCGTCATCGTGCAGCCTTGTTGGCACACGGTCAAGCCCGATCCACTCAGCCTCTGCCTTTAATGCAAAAGAAATGAAGTTTTACTTTTCTTTAATTCGATGTATTCTCAGTGTTTAGTGCTGTTACTCAATGTTAGTTATAATTGAAAACTCGGTTGTGATAAAAGTACCTGAATATATTTTATTGTTAATTTAAAATGATTTTCATTTATCCACCTATGTTATTCACACATGGCAAGTTTAATTCATTTTCCAAACCACTTATTTTAAATTCTAGTTTGAAATAGTAAAGTATGTCGGAAACATTTTAATACTACCAGTTGATACAAATGATAGATTTATTGGTTAAGTATTTGTTGACCTATAATAGTTCTATGGTAGATTTGTTAGCTAACTAAATTTTGTATACATTAAAATAATAGTATACATACATTTTGCATCATACAAATTGTGTAACTATATAAAGCGTAATATTAGGAAACATGGTCAGTGTAATTGATTGCATGAAGTGAAAATACAGGGAGTTGATATTCAGTTTTATTCTTGAACAACACGAAAATGATTCTGATACAGTCATGTTAGAAGTATTATTTTTACGAATACAAGAAAGTATTGACGTAGTCATAGTGAAGTATATAAGAGGATACAAAATGTTTGAATAAATAAGCCATAGCTTAGTGATTAAATAACATTAGTCCGGTTTATGGTTGCGGTTAGCACAATTAATTAGTGGAAGGCATCTACAATACAGTACATGTTGCATTACCTCTGTCGGAGTGACTTCCTCAGTATCCACAACATCGGGGAGCGCGTCAGTGTTGACGGCCAGTTCATCCGAGTGCCCGCTAGCGCTCGCTTCGCCCACGTCTGTGCGACAAGTCTGATCAGCCTCAGCCAAATCCCCGTTCAGCATCTCCGAACAGTTTATCAAATCCATCTTCCCGTCCTGACTAGACCTTGGACTGTTATCGTTCAAATCTCTTCCGTCTATATCCATATGCATATGTCCGGGCCACATGTCGTATGGACACGAGTTCATTTGATGCAACTGCGTTTCACTCGAGCTGAACAAATTCAAAGATCCTGCAACGTCTTGCAGAATAGATGATTCGGAAACTTCACTCGTCAACTGCGTCGATTCGTCTGCATCGTTGCTTCCGGCTATAAACATTGGCAGATTCTCAATGATATCGCCGGATACGTCGCAAACTCTCAAACCTTCGTATTTAGAAAGAAACTCTAGTAATCTCCTTTGTTGTCTGCCATCGGAGCCACTGATAATAAGCGATGTTAATGCTTCTAGAAGTTCTGAAGTGCACGTCTCTTCGCTTTTTAGTAGTAAAAAGCGAACGATTTTATTATCGATTTGTATGGTGCTGGAACAAGCGTTTTGGAGATTACAGTCGTGATAATTGTTCGCTTCGTTAGAAGTCGTAGTGACTACTTCCGTAGCAGATTCTTCGTGAACGGTGTCGTTTTGGTTTATTTCCATCATGGAACTGTACTGAGATAAAATATTCCTAATCGATTGTAATACTTTTTGTCTTAACGGATCGGAACTAATAAGCTGAAGTTCCCTGAATAATTGAATCAAGAAATCTGGATGCGATTCATTCACCCCGATCAACGTTGTAACTTCGGAGTATACATTTTCCCTTAATAAGTCAAAGAGCTTAGACGTCGCTTTGTCCTGCACCTCGCGACTGGTGGACGCCAGGTTGGGGTTCGGCGTTTCGGACGTGCTAGCTATATTAATATTGCTCGTTTGAGAAAAGTCTAAGGTATAGTTTCTTCTATTCGCCGAATTCTTGGACGGTAGCTTCGAGGACGACTTCCTCTTGCCTCCCGATGTATTGAGATTGTTCGAGTGGGATTGGACGATTTCGGGGATCGGATTGGTGATACTCAAGTTTCTGAAGTGCGGCGGTGGTTCCTGGCGATTGATGTTGACGTTGGGTGCGTCGTCGTTCCTCGGGTGGGGCGCGTTCGATTCCGGATCGTTTTGCGTCTGGTTCTGATTGACGTTGAGGACATCCGGCGCCGACGAGAAGGACAACGATCGTTCGTATGTGACGTTGCGTCTGTTCCTGTCGTCGGGCGGCGGGGCGGTGGGGGCGGGGTTTGTGTTCCGCTTGGGCGTGATGGAGGGCGACGTGGCCGTGTGGTGCAGCGTGTTGTGCGAGCGCTCCACCAGCGGGTGCTGCGTGTGCGCCGCGCTCGCGCCCAGGTGCCCGTCCGCGTTCGTCTTGCTGTTCGTCGATAGAAGATTCTGACGGGAGTAGCTGGAAATAGATTAGTCACTTGAGAGGCCGACTACTATTATTGTCGCTAGGAGCGCCGCCATTACATATACCACCCTGACATTTTATTGTAAATGTGTGATGGCCAAAGTAAATGATATGGAAATCTACGTCATGCATCGGAAAAATGCAGCCCCGTAATCTTACTATCCTATCTTTCTGATCGTATCTTACTTCTTGCTACAATTATAAAGGCGAAAGTTTGTGAGGGTGTATGTATGTTTGCAACTATTTCATGCAAAAACTAATGGTCGCACAAATAGTTTATGACTTGAATTGACAGAAATAAGCAGACATTGTAAATGCAAACTTTCACGTTTTATTTTTAATCTTAAATATTTAAATAATTTTAAGAAATTTTCACGAGCTGGTGAATTTTTTTATACACGCCATAGATCTCCACAGCACGATATCGTAGCGTTACACGACATCACAAATTGTCACGATGTATCGTGCATATGACTTTTAGCTCTGAGGCGTGTTAAGCAAATGTAACAGATATTGACAAATTCAGATCCGTTATCAGTTCGATCATATAATGGAGACGCCCCAAAATAAAGAATTTAAAATGTTGACTTGAATATTGTCGTCCAATGAAATAAATACACAAAGATGATAACAAATTTTTAACAAGGATTGTTAGTAAGAACGATTAACTTCGTCTGTTACGTGTTTAGGCACAAAACCATAAAGTGGTAGTCAAATTTGATTATGGTTCTTAAAGCAGTCAAAACACTGGATAACTGACACACAATATTTCTTACCCTTATTTACAAATCATCTGCAGTACGTTAATATTTATATATGTATATATATACTATTATAAAACGATTATAATATAAAATGTTACGACTATAATATCATTTAATTTTCTAATATCTGAAATAAAAAAATAAATAATATATTATGAGTGTGATTGAAAAATAAACTTATATAAAATTAGCATACTATAGTGTAATTTTTTTCTCCGTGCAGTTCGCGTCATAAAACGTCGAAGCGGTGAAGCGAGTATTTTGCTCTCTCTCCCACTTACAGACCTTATGGGCGGGCATAGTCATACGCATTATTATTGTCGATAAGCGTTATCGATAATGTATTTAGTTTTGTCATTATATGGGATTGTGATTAAAATGAAAGAAAACTAGATAAAACAACGTAATTATTAAAATAAGAATATTAATGATTTAAAATAAATCATTAATTGGGTATTTATGTATTAAAAAACTATATGTACAAAAGTTTAGAATGTAACAAGTTATATTAAAGATAAATATAAAAGCTTATATCTAAGTTTAAATTGAACAGCAAAAAAGATAACATAACAATATCGCAGCTCCCTTTGTATACCGCAACGCCACCGTGCACTGCCTTCGATGACTCATTTGTTTTTATCGATAATGGCGTTGCGCCCGCGAAACATGCTCACCGCCCTAGCCGGCTTGCTTATCTTTTATGACCCAAACTGCACGGAGAAAAAAAAATATTATAGATACGTTTATTATACTCACTTACCTACGGAAGTTGTCCCAGTAATTATTAGCACGGTTGCCTGGCGGCACTTGGTTGTTGAGTGTGTGAGAAGCAGTTTCTGCACGCCAACGCTCTTCAAGCTGAAAAAAAATCGATATTATCAACCCATTACTGCTGTATCGGTGCATTTTAACATTTTAACGTAAGGTTTTCCTTTAAATGAAAACAAATTATATGGGAAAAGTAGTCCATGGCGGTACTTGCTAAGTCTTCTGCGTTCTCATGTAGCCATTACGACAGGTATTCACGGGGTTTCATTAATCGATATCTTAACCAGGCGGAAGAACCAGTTTAGTTCGATCGGAGAATCACCTCCGCCACGCCTACTTCTAACGTGAAGCAGTTCTAGCCATGGCCGGAGCAAGGTATGCCCCCTCCCCCCCTCCCTAGAAGAGACCGCTCTTCTAGGGAGGGGCCACAGATAAAAAAATGCATCTATTGTTTTCAAAGATACCGTTGTATGAGAAAGTGAGATACTCATTAAAACCATAATTAACACAATATAGTCTCGATCTGTCCC
>MOOZ01001386.1:77254-93326 GCA_002930495.1 Cecropterus lyciades | reverse complement strand
CATTTTTGGAATTTTTTTTTGAGAGACAAAAACCGATTAATTTTACATAGACGCAACTAAAGTTCCATTTTGTACTTTTAATTTTCCATAATTTAAAGGTATTAATGTCTCGTGCCTTGATTCCGTTTGGACAAAACGACGCGTATTTCAATTCCAATGACGATGATTTTCAAAATGTCATTACCGCCAAAAAATGACTTACGCGGTGCTAAAACTTAAACGATGAAATACTGATTTGAACATAAAATAATAATTAGCAGACCTTTGGCATTATTAAACAGAAAGGTCAATGAAGCAAATAAAGTTCACCAATTAAAATAAACGTAATCTTTAATAATCAATAGCTTCTATTATTATTATATTGTTCAAGTATTCATTAAAATTCTCTCACCTGATTTGATTTCGTGCTATTCCAACAAGGTGGTGGCAAATGAGGATACGGCGAATTAGCAGCTGTCTCGTCTGTAAATAAAAAAAAATGAATTTAGTAAAAGTGAAATTATTCATGCGAAATAATCATTAAACGTTTTACGACTCACTGTTCTGTGACACAGGCGGAGGCATGTTACTTGTCGAGACGTCTGCTCTCGGCTCGTGGCGCACGTTAGGAATTATTGTGTTGTTCGATTGCATTTGTACGGCCTGGTTGGAATAAAAAAATATATCATAGTAAAATTAAATGAAATAATTTGACTTATAGTACCTATATAAAGTAAATATTAAATTTAATTAAAGGCTATATCCGCACAATAAAAACAGTGATAAGCGCTGTATTCTGGTTTGAAAGATTTGGTATGAGGACATACTTATCTAAGGTGATCTTTTCTGGGTTTCACTACAGACGTACATAGGCGCCAGTGGCCGCTTTGCTTTATTTTAATTACATAAAAATACAGGATACTGTTGGAATAAAAATGTTTAATATTATATATTTTTTTCCATACACTTACATTGTTTTCTTCAGACTGCCGGTCTTGAGTTTGCCGTCGGCGCATTCGAGCTCTTTGATTCGATTTGTTTCGCGATGCACTGCAAAAATGATAAATATTGCTTGTATGAGCAACAATATTTATATATAACAATATTTACTATAAAAAGTAAATTTCCTATGATTTTGAACAATCTAATATACAGTGGGAAATCGCAAAAAGAAATACATTAATGAAAAATTCTAAAAATCCTCGACTCATGCATAGAACGCTATTGATTAAGTCACTTCTGAAACAAAAAAAAAGAACAGATGCATTCGTTGAGGTTAAAGAGCTCCGATGCCACATAATAATCCCTTTCACCACCAGTCTTTCAGCACCAGGAGTTAAAATAATATACAAAATGCCGCTTACCTATCACTATCGCTGCCGTAAGTGCTTCCAAGATGCGAAGGTACTGTGTTATTGGACCGGGAACCCAGCGCGCTGTCGCCACCGCCCTGATAGGATCACAATTTCAAATTATGTTATAATTATTAGGTTATTTATATACCATACAAGTAACCTAGTCACTTTTTATATTTTCTACCAGTATTTACTGTACATTGAATAGTGATAGCCTAATTGGTCACGGTCTCTCGATCGAGGGTCCGAAGTTCGAATACCAGGCACGCTCCACTGATGTTTCTAAAATTATGTGCGTAGTAGAAATTAATTATAGCTGTTTTACGGTGAAGGAAAACATCGCAAGAAAACCTACACACCTGGGAGTTCTAAAAAAAAAGGAAAGAGCTCTCAAAGGTGTGTGAAGTCTACCAATCCGCACTTGGTCAGCTCGGTGGACTATGGCCTAAAACTCTCATCTTGAGAGGAGACCCGTGCCCAGCAGTGGGACGATAATGGATTGACCATGATGATGATGATTTATTGTATGATTTACTACAAACTTCGTAAAAATATATTGGATAGATAATTCATATAAAATCATACATTGATTATACCTTATAATCGTAAAATGAGTGAACTAATCATATCACGTTCGGTTACATATTTCAGAGTAATTACAATCGGAATAGACTACTGCCATATATTTAACATGCTTATTTCAGTTAAAATAAAACGAATACACCATCCTTATCATTTTGTGCGATTTCATAAAAAAAGATGTAAGTGACTTTACTTATCGAAATTATAGTTGATGTATTATAATTTTTTGCTTGTGATGAAATTGCACGAACCGATGTAACACATAATTTATTTGTAGTATACACTTTCGTGATACGGTTATCACTCGTTTATTCCCTTTTTAATTTTAATGAATGAATGTAATATGAATATAATGAATAAAAATAATAGATGACGGCAGAGAAGTATGACTTTTCCCTGCGTAGTGTGGCTACATTAGTACACGGACGCTTTTTATTAAATTACTTTTTACAACTCACCCGGAAGTTTTCGTTTTCCCTTAGATTTTGTGATTCCAAAGTTATGTGCTCCGATCGGGACTCTGGCTCTTCTTGTTCGCTGCCAAACAAATTTGTGCCGAACTTTAGTAAAATTCGTTTTTTAATAATATTAAATTAGCAAATGAACTTGCCTTCTGATGGTAAGTGGTCACTGTAAACTCTATACATCTCTAACCAACTCCATATGGCTGCATACTCCATATAGTTAACCAACGCATCTGTTATCAGATAAGTACAACAGTGGTTCTACTTACCTGATAACAGATGCGTTGTTAACTAAGGCAACAACAACATGTTGTTACTGATATACGATTAGTCGCACCGGTTTAATAAAAAAGTAATTTTCTAGACAGTAAATTACCTGTTATAGGATTGATTCACCACAGAAGTAGTGTGGGAATCCGGATTACGATTTTGAGTCTCAGTAGCGGCGCACATTACTTTCTGAAACAACAAGATTGTTAAATTAATAAAAAATGTAAATAATATTTTACTGTATTTAATTAATAAGGCAAAGCAACGCGTGTCCATTCGCGTACGTTCTATTCAAATTTTGACTATACAGATATTAATTAAAAGATTTCATCGTGGACGTAAATAGGATTGATTGAATAATGAATGAAACACAACACAAATACGTAAAGTTTACAGGAGAGCCAGGTAAAAAACCATAATGCCTTTTGTTTCTATGTATTTAATGAGTGAAGTTAAGAATAATAAAAGTTAAAAGGCCATTAGAATTGAAAACTTAGCATTATAGAGAGTAAAATAAGGATGTATGATAAAGTAAAATTTGCATTGTGCGGTTGTTCGTGCAAAGCAGTGAAATGTAGTCATTAAGTTTGACCAAAATCGTGTCTATTCTTCTAAAATGCCTTTACCTCTTTATTCAACAACGCTTCGAGTTCCCGTTGCTTCTCAGCGAGTAAAGCCCGGAGTTGCATCTGCCTGGTCTCGGCCGGTCCCATCACGCTCGTACTCGCTCGAACCTCTTCATTTACTTTCTTCTGCTTACGACTGCCCTCTGAAATGGTAAAATATTATATTAAGGAATATGAAACAAAAAGATATTTTCGTCTTGTGTATAGTAGATTGTATAAGTTGTTGTTTAATTTTTTAAGTGATAACAGTTATTATTACGAAAAAAAAAAACAATTAAATAAGACCAAACAAATTTCGCAGATTTAAGTCAGATCATTTTTTTTTCATGTAATACAGTTGAGGAGATTTAGATTGGACCTAAATAATGGATATAAAAAAAAAACTAAATGTAATAGACTATTACACTAAAACACCAGTATTTATAATAATAGTGTATTAATATTTATCATACATTTTTTTACATAAATTAAGCGAAGATTTTACACCACTCCTTAATGCTGATCTATATTATCTGTGGATCTCCTGATATTTTAAATAAGCACACATACGACTATTCGCCTTTTTTTCGTTATGCACGTCGGCATTTGAAAGTAGTTACAAAAAATACTACCTCGAGCACAGTAGCAACATAATATAGCCCTTGAAGTTTTGTGGTTTTACTCCACGACGGATTTTTATTCAGTTTTTGCGCAGGGTAACAAGATATTTTTGTTAAAAATTTTACACAAAACATAAAGTAACATAAAAGATACTACAACTAATAAATTAAGCAGAATATTTTCCATTTTTTATATGTATAAACTGTATAGTAAAATGCAACGACCAAACAAATATGAATGAACGAACAAAGATCACTGAAATGACTTACCCTTGTTAGCTACGAGATCCGAGATCTTTACACGTTCGCCCATTCTTTTTTTTTTTGTCTCCATACGAAGCTCTTGAGCTAACTCTTGCAATGTATTGATATTAGCGTCATGATCTGTTGAAATTACGTTATAAATATTAAAGATGTAACTAATTCCCTTACAATTCAGCACCGCAAGACTTTATTAAAGTTGGTATTTTATGGTTCCGTACCCAAAAGGTAAGAGCGGGAGCCTGTTACTAAGACTCCACTGTCCGTCTGTCCGTCACCGGGCTGTACTCATGAACATGGACCGTGATAGCTAGACAGTTGAAATTGTCAGAGATTATTTCTATTGCCGCTATATCAACAAATACTAAAAACTGAGTAAAATAAATATTTAACCCCTTAAATATTAATTTTGCTCCCATACAATGTGTTTTTTTATCCTTTTAATAGATAATGGTACGGGACCGTTCGTGCGCAAGTCCGACTCGCAATTGGCCAGTTTAAATGATTTGACTTCCATTCATCCATTATTTGGGGTTCATTACCGGACATAGGCCTTCCTGAATGGGTGTTTTTACCACTAGTCCCCGCATCTGGCATGCGTGTCGATGGTCGCAGTGGTTGTTGATATTTCACACGTATATATCCAGGATTTAGTCAATTAGACGCCTCCCACGACATCAACGAGGAGAGAGTGAGTAGTACTAATCAAAACCAGGTACTACAGGTCACAATTACCTTATAGTAATGAAAACTATAATAATCATTAGTTTCTAAATCTTTCTCTTAGTGCGTAGTCTAGTACTATATTACTCTTGTGAAAACTCTAACTTATATTATAGAAAACATAGCGCTTATGTATATTTTTAAGAAGTAAATATCCACAATAAGTAATTACTTTGCTGTTGTTGCTGTTGATGCTGTGGGTGTTGCTGATGTTGCAACTGTTGCTGCTGTTGATGCTGAAGTTGCTGTTGCTGCAACTGCTGTTGTTGTAATTGGTGCTGTTGATGTTGTAGTTGTTGCTGTTGTTGATGTTGCAACTGCTGCTGGTGTTGATGATGTTGCTGCGAGTGTTGCTCGTTGGTGAACTTGTGTCGCTGCGGTAACGAGTTACGAACACGACATACACTGCCCTCGTTCGACCATCCGCCCATGCTACCGCCGCCTTCCGATTTACTACAATAAATAAAAATGCAAATAAATAAATTAATAAAATTACTCGAAAATCGCGTTTTATGTCACGTGTGAAAAAAGCTTTAGGCTGTGTTCACATCAAACATAATCAGCCGCCGAGAATAAACAGGCAGTGAGCCCCAGAGGGAACGTAAAATCATATGGTAACAAATCTGCACATGGCGTACTATTGTTAGCATGAGAATTTGCGTGTTGCGTAGTCATATAGTTATTAATAAAAATTGAATATAAACAGAAAATAATATGATAGTCGTCGTATGAATTGTTATGTGCCAAGTAATATATTAACTAAGTCCGAATATATCATTTTCCACTTATATTTTCAAACGCATTGACGTTTGGTTTGAACGTGAAATAAGTCTACCTCTACTTAATTATCTTGGATAGTATGTATTAATAAATTTCTTGGCCGAACGACCAGAAGCCACATAACATACACAAAGACGTAAGTTACAGACATCTTTTAATGTCACTTGCGTTATGTCGATAAATCAAACGTCATATAAATATAAACAAAGTTGACATGCCAGCGCTAATTCGAATTGATAGATTTTGATCAGATTTATACTTTTGTTTATATTTCCAATCACAATGCAAATAGTATCAATAAATGTCTATTAATTTGACTCCATGAATATCTAGTATCAATCAGACTGAAAATGAGATGATCTGAAGGCAGTGGAATTATTTGTAATTCTGTGTGCGATGCCATCGTCACGTATATTTCTGCCTCATAATGTATACATAAATGATATTAATTTAACGCAACATAAGTTCAATTTATTGACCTTAACGTATTTGTGATCGACCACAGCTAGATTGTCTATTGTTGTCTGTACCTTTGCTTCTAGTATTACATAACGAGATAATATAATATTAAACTCCAGTGTCAATATTCATGATTTTGTTTTTATAAAAAAAATAGAGTCAAATTGAGAACCTCCACTTTTTTTTGAAGTCGGTTAATAAGAATGAAGTAGCAAACAAACATGCAGTCCACCTGAAGATAAGTGGTCACCGCCGCTCATGCACAGCTGCAAACATGTTCATATAGATCGGGGGATTCTATCTGAATTTAATTACAGATGCATTGCTACTCCTGAGGACCTCAATGGACACCCATCCACCGAAACAAAAACTTCTTAAAGCTATAAATAGGTGAGGCGGTGGTACCTCTCCGGTCGTACCATTCGCATTCTACCTGGCTAAATATTAGCTAGATAAGTAGTTCGACCGAGCTAGAGGTAATTTTTGCGTTTCTGTAAAAGGGTGTAGTTGCCGGCTCTCCTTTGTATGAGGCCACCATCTTAGTCCTCGGGAGTAGCAACGCATCTGTGATCGACTTCAGATACAACTAATGTTCTATACGAAGTTGCTTATAGATTTTTAAAGGCGGCAGTGGCCATTTACCAGGTTGACTGCATGCTCGTTTGCTTTTCCAATATGATAAAATAACTTACTTATCGTGTATATTCGAATGACCCTGCATTTGAAACGAGTCTTCATGTACTCCAGACAAATGCTCCGATTCGTAGTTTTCTACTGATCGCATGAGATCTACAACAAAGCAATTAATTATTCATTATATGAGATATCTAGATTAGTAAAACCTTCTTTAGCTTACATTTATTAGTAAAGTTAAAAGATTAAATAATTATAAGTCCTAAGTCAGTATTCCACAATCTGTCAAAGAAAAAGAAAAATGTTTGAACAACTTATTAATTAAATTTGAAAATAGCTCAGTTATTAAATATAGGGTTAGTTGAGCTATGTAATCATTGATTATCCTACACTTTTGGAACACAAAAGTACAGTTTGCATTCGGGTTTGAAAAAAAAATTTTCAATGCACTTTCAGACTCCGTTCAGTTTTCTACATGTTAATAAAGTTATTATCTCATATTTACACTGCAAACAAGCTTAACCAGTACCTTGTGTTATTTGGTTTCCTTAATTCATCACCACACAAAAATTACAAATGGATTTGTCAGGCGCAGTGAAGATACTACTTATTGGTTGGTTGGCATTTAACAATTTGCACTGCAAATAATTTATGCAATAATACTGATAGATAGAACAGAAAAGTAATTTGCACAATCCTTAATCCTAAACAGTAAGGTCGCTTTCAAAGCTGTATTTGTCTATATAGATAAAATTAAAAACTATTTTTTATATTTTTATCATGTACAAAGTTTAATATCTTTCAAGCCTTTTGCATACCTTTTGTTTTTTGAAGAGCTGTTCTTATTGCCTTTATTTCCATCAGTTTGAATGGATCCTCATTTTTATTGTTTGCGGTAGATTTATTACCTGTAATGTAATTATGGTTTTTTATATGTCGATCGATTATACTTTTTTCGTTTTTTTTTTTTTCACTATGGACTTATTACGCACTACTTCGACTAACTTATAATCGCAATTCAACCATTGAAGAAAACTACTTTATGTAAAATGCCTTACATTTCCTTGATGGTTCCTCGTCACCGCTGTCTTCGCCTGAACTGGAATAAGTGTTGTGAGAACTTGGCAGACGAGTTACCATTTGTAATTTTTGGAATTCCGTCACCTATAACAATAAAAATATATCGTAAATACTTGTTTATGTAACACAGTATGCGAATACAATAAGACAACAAATACATTCCAGGGCATAACACAGTTCAGATAGTAAAACCATTATTTGCCTTAAACGGGGTGTATGGTTGAGAATAAAAAATTCATTGCGTAATTTATGTCGCTTTGCAATTTACTACATAGTTTAAGACCTTGTTTGTTGCGATATTCTACAATGTATGGGTTACATTGTATTACAAATGACTTTGTAAACGAACAATTAACACATTATATTGTATTATAGAACTAACATAGAAGTCCATTTGATGATAAACTTAGATTTTAAACATGTCTTCTTATAAGGTGTAACCGTCATTTGGATTTGAGAAAGGGGAGTATCATTGCATAGCATGTCTTTTTTCTGAAATTTCGTTGTGATAGATGGGCTTAAGTTTGCATTTAGATATGGGGACGGCTAAAGTCACGGTGATTTTACCATCTTGATACCACAATATTATAGAATATACATAGTTTTTAGTTTACTTATTTAAAAGGCTTACTAAGTTTTCCATGTGCTGTTTCTTGAGTTGCAACTCGCGTAGTTTCATTTGCAACAAGCGACTTCGCTCGTTTAATACACTTTCGTCATCGTCAGCCTCACTGTCTCGACCGCCCACAGCTGCCTCCTAAAACGTGTTAAGTTATTGTTATTAATTTACAAAAATGTTCATTAGATAAAGTAATTGATTAACTTAATAATGTATCAAAAAGTCGGTTAATTCGACGAGGTTACGACGATAAAGTAGTGCAAAAGTGGCGTAAACTGCACATAGTTAAATATTTTCTTGATTTCAATAGCTTCGGATAGCTTAAAAAATTATGTACCTTATGATCTAAGGCGAATGACATAATTAGTTTAAACATCGTTTAAACAAACACTCAACAGCCTATCTCGTAAATTTTGACCCTAAGTCACTTCCTACGTCTTCCAAGGGAAGAGAGGGTGTGGTGTCCAAATACACGGCACAGATTGAGATAAAGAAGTTTAATTACCTCACTGCTAGCAATATTGCAGTCACGCATAGAAAACCGTTCCTCATGACTGTGGTTAGAACGCGTGGACCGACCGTGTTCACTCTCGATATTATTTGCAGTCATTTGTTGGCTTGTGTGCAAAACTTCAGATGACTGTGGCAAAGTTGTGGCTACACCTATTTGATTAGCAGCGTACATTCGGTTGGCTTGATGATAATTAGCGCCTAGAGACATATTCTGGAATAGATGATGTAAGGAAATATAAACAAACATTCAATATCGCATACACACAATCATAGTCGAGTGTACATTCAATTTCAAGAATCATCTAGAGATTAACACTACTGTACCATTTTAACACAAATATATATGTATGCACAAAGCAAGAAAATATAATAACACACAAACACATATGCAAGAACTTAAAAACACAAACACGCGCGCGCGCGCGTTATATTAAGAATGCCTATGAAATTGTAAGACTATCACTATAAAGCAGACTAATAAATTAAGTAATTTTGCGTTTAAAATAAAAAATAAATAGTATCAAATTACCTGCATTCCACCGAAGTTGTCATGCGATGTTGAAGGGATACTTATATCCTGCGTTTGTCTTTCCTTGTTTATTTCCTCTAATTGTGCCTTTGCTTCCGCCTGTAAATTAATATGGGTTAATAAATTGGATAGCTGTCTAGTATTAAAATACACTAAAAGGTTTATGCAAAGAAAAAAAAAATCTTAAAGTACTTGGCCTTAGGAATTTAAATAGGTACATCGAATCTAATTAATATACATGGAGGAATGTTGTAGAATTTTTTATTTTTGTTAAAATTTCCGAATTACCCGAAAACGCTCTCGCACATATTTGTGACGTCATAAGTCGGTAAATTATTAAAACTAAATAACTGCTATTTTATAGGCTAATATGTTTGTTATAGAAAACCAACATAGGTTTTAAATTAGAATGTTTATCTATAGCTTACGTCAGAAACTACTAAACACTCTTACCCAAAATAAACGAAAAGATAGAGTAGAGTACTGTATAATAATATGTTTTTTTTTATCAAAAATACATGTAAGTTCTCAGTATAAAATTTAAACTTTGCGTAGAGTTACAGGCAAGATGCAAGGCCAAGTATCTAAATAATTTAATAGTTAATTCTATAAAAATTAAACCAAATTTATAATAATATTAAAATAAGCAAAGCTTTATTCACATTTACCTGATATTTCAGCAATCGTTTTTGTTGTTGTTTTAATGCCTCCAAACGTATTTGTGACATTTCCATCTTGTTTTTGATTTCATTTTGCCAAATCTCATTCTCGCTGTATGTGGAACCATTACTCTGTACCGACACTGGCCTCACTACAACATCCTGCTAAAATATAAATTGATTCCTATGAAGTTTTCATAAAAATAATGTAACGAAACACACCACAACAAGGTTTCAAATAAGACACAGGTATCAGTAATGTCATTAGGATTTTAGGATACAAACAAATTAAACAAACATAAGACAAAAATCATTTGAATGAACATTCATTCAAATAAAATCGCTGAATATCAGGGTCAAAATTATTAGAGAATGTGTTATTTATTATTAAAAAGTTGAAACATCAACACATGCTTTGCATAACTTCAGTCCACAACATATAAAATAACATAGATTGCAGATACATCGACAGACCGAAACTTTATCTTCATTGGTGACGACTTTGGGATTGGCTTTATTTTTACTTCTCATTTCTTCAATCAATGCTACCTTTTCTAAGCATGAAAGTATATTTTTTTTCATTGTCTCATTTAAATTCTGGTTATCTTTATCTAAATCTGTGAAAGGTATACATTCTACTTCTTCTATTTGCACTGCAGTACCTTGGAAATCATCACCATTTTCCTGGATATCATTTGCTATATTAGACTCCTTTTCGGCTTGTAGTTCTTCACCTTTTATATTAGACATACTTCTATTCAACTGTTCATTCTCTATATTTGTTACTTTTTTAAGGTTATTGTTAATAATACCAGTATCATTTATATTTTTGTGATGGCTGGTTTTGTCTTGATTTATATTTTTGTCAACAGAAACACCATCCCCCTCAGTTCTAGCTTCACTAGTATCCCCCTCATTAAGTGACTCATTTACCTCTTCCACCGGAACTTCAACATTTTCGGGAACATTGTCTACCAACATATCTTGAAGTTTTCTTTCGCTTTCTTTTAACTTCTGGACCATTTCTACCAATTCGTCATATTCTTCTTTGGTATGCTCAATAAAAGCCTAAATTAAAAATTATAATCCATAATGTGATGTTCAAAATAGCTTAATTAATAATATATCTTATATCATTTATAACTGTTACTTACTTCATCTTCAGAATTCCTCATGGTATCAACAAGAGATGATGTAACCCTTATGTATTCTCTTATCTGACCAAGCCGACGTTCTACTGCCGCTGCATCTGGACATGCAGCTACTATGGCTTCACCCAAGGCTCGTGCAGATTCCCTATTCACCTAAAGATGACATTTTAAAATATATTTCTATACAAAACTAATATTTAAATAATATAGAAAACATGGCATAAAACAGTTGAACTCACATGATTGTTTTCGTTGACATTGTTAAAACTATCTTGTCCTTGTTCATACATATTGTTAGTTAAATTGACAGTCTTTGTTCCACTTCGATTTGTAGGCAAGGGTGGAGTGGAGTTATTATTATTTGTATGATTGTTTACTTCAAAAGTGTTCCGTGTAGAGTTCAGATTTCTGTACAAGTTAATTCTGTTCTGATCTGGAGCCTACAAGAAAATAAGAATTATATGAAATAATGGCTTAGTGAAAATATATTTGAATGTGTTTTCTTTAAACAAAATTACTTACATTGAATTGTTGAGTCATATTTCCTGCAACAGCATTTGGAGTTGTAGGATTCACTATCATTACTGCAGCAGCAGCATGATTTTGATGAGGGTTCAAACCTTGAGAAAGTTAATTTAAACAGTATTAGTAGTTAATTGATAATTTGATGACCAACAATTTGTTACAGTAGTGGGAGATAAGCCTAAGAAGAACCATAATCTCATACTTTTAATAATCTCATACAAAATTACATACTTTTGTGTATTCACATTTTTTTCATAACCTGTCGACTTTGATAAAGCCATTCTCTCATTATTTTTAATTTATATCAATCTTTGGTATAACAATATTCTGTAGATTATTGTTTTAGTTGAATATTGTTCACAGTTACAAATATATTTGTATAACTTACTTATGTTATATTGTTATTTATTCATTGGATGCATTAAATTGATTATTGCACAACACAATAACCTTCAACAATGCAATAATCTAAGACCTAAATTCAGTACAGCAAGTAAAACTGTCATGTACTGGTTTACTTAAATCAAGGCAAATGGTACAGAATGTATAACCGGACTTTCATTAATTACATTATTTCTTCCACATATTACGAATCACCTGTCACCGATATTTGTCAAAGAGACCTAATATTACATGTTATCAATCAGCTCTCTTCAGCATTTTTCTTCAATTTCACTTTACAATTCTACATTAAATGCAAGTTACAATAAGCTACGCAATATGCACATGCTACTTAGATATGACTTACACAGATTCAATCAAACCTCACACATTTAATAGCTAGATTAATATGATTTACTGTACTAGGTTGTAATTTTAATTAGTAACATTGTGTACTACCATTCTGCATTTGATGAGCATATGGGTGTAGCGTGTGAGATACAGATGCACTGGCTCCATCATCATGGTGGTCACTTGTTACATTCTCACGGTTTTGGACAGTCAGGGGCAAAGCACGAGGCTGAGGTCTCACAGGCACAAACCTTCCAAACCCACTCTCAAATGCCACCGAATTATCTAAAATGATATGCAAACATGAAACTGAGCATGTTAAAACAGATCAAGTAGGTACTTTGGTTATTTCTATACATAAGCATCCACAAAAAATATCACAAACATGTGCTCAACTTACCTAAATCTGTAAGCTCGTGATCTGATGTGTTGTTACTCAGTTTTCGTGACTGATTGCAGTTTGATCTTGTATTGTATTCAGAAACAGGCACCCAGTCCAGAGATGTCTACAAATTTTATACTTTTAAAAACACTCAGTGATCTTTAAAATAGCCAAACTTTAGCAACATGCTCCTAATGCAGACATATACCTTCTTCAGACTAAATTTAGAGAAACAACCTCCCATATGGCACTTTATAATTTAATACCACATAAATACTATACATATATACTAATCACAATATAATATTAATAGAAAATTCTATTATTCTGTGCAGATTTAATATGTACCATGTTATAGTATATTGGCAAGCATCCAGATTGCATAGCTGTCGAAGATTCTATAAATAAAGCAGTCATGTGTTCCGAAAAAACTTCAGACTGCTAAGAGACTCTTTGAGATACCATGAGAGAGGGTGTTCTTGTTTAGATCAATTATAATATTATAATAATCAGTTTCATATGATTATTAAGATACTTTATGATTTACGAGTACGAAAGGATGAATTACGGTGTTATGTTTAAAGTTAGTGTCTCAAATAATTTGTTAGTATTTGTTCAACTGTAACAAAAGGAAAGTTACATTACCGTCACCAGATTGGTTGTCATGTCTCTTCTTGTGGGTGTTACAGCTTCCTGCGGTACATTGCAATTGTTCCGCACTTTCGTTTTGGGAATAGTGCCCGTGTGTCCTGGATGCCGCTCCTTATTTCCAGGAGCCATAACACGTATTTTTTTAGGATTCTTCTATATCGACAATTTTAGAGTACGTATTGTACAAAACATTTTCAGGAAGTCAGACGACAAGAAATGCTTTGGTAATAAATACAATTAATAAGAAAGGTTTGAAAGTTTAATATAGCTACAATTCTTCATAGTTAAATAATTAAGCGTGTGTTGTTTTTTTATCCGTTTTCTAATAAAATTCGACAATCGAAGTCGACGCAGATGTGTATGACATTAGCAAATGATGCGTTCCATTCTTCCAATACCAAGTTAAACAATTTATGTAAATTACTTATATCATGTAGTTTTTATTTAAACATTTTAAATGTAATATAAAAAATTAAATAAATATGGATGTTATGAAGCAGTTAGTTCCTTTTTTAAACGTTGATATCTTGTGTAGTAACGTTACGTTATAACTAATCAAAACCGATATAGCAGTAATATAACGAGTTATTTTTAAGGTGTTACTAGTACACAAAAATCGAACCGAGTTTCTCGATTCCAATTTACGTAATTCGAATCGAAAAATCGAGAGCAGAGGACGACGCACATAAACAGTAATACATTCGTTCGTTACGCGAGTAGCGCAGTCAATACGTTTTTTATACAATGCTGAAATAAATGTTGTTTTTAAACTCGTGTCAAAAATATAAAATTTTGAGAATCCGTGTTAATTAAAGTGTCAGTGATTATAAAAGTTTATTATATATAGTGCATAAACTTTTAATTATTGGTGACATTTAAACTAAGTTTATTTCCAGTAAGTTAAAATTGCTTTTTGTTATTTTTCTTGTAAGGATATTAGAAGTTACTTTTATACGAAGTAATGTTGACTTTTAATGACATTTTTTATGCTCAAAGCGCTTTTTATCGGGTAGGAAGTATTTAAAATTGATTTCTTTATCGATAATTTACCTAGTTTTATACTAAGATTGCGCATGCGAAAACAAAATAAAAATGTTTAGTAAAAATCAAACATACAAACGTTGTTTTTAAACATACTATAAACTGTACTATTTTTTTTTATATATGCAAATATTTAATAGATCATTTGAATAAAATATAGATAGATATATTTTCCTACTTTATGGTTGAAGAAAGATAGATTTTGAATAACAGAAATTTGCGGGAGTGAAAACTTTTTATTAACTCAATTCAAGATAAATGAAAAACCATTCCTTGGATATAAAATACATGTAATGATTTGATTGATGATATAATTAAACGACATTAATAAAATACGCGTCATAAACTTATCTTATAAATGTGTAAACAAACAGAACATAAAGCCACTTAGGAAAACTTTCGCAGAAACTGAATTCGTCATGTCTATTTATACCAAATTAAGCACTTTTCCCATACACCGGGTTAACTATCATAACTAAAAAGATGTATATAAGGTGAACTCCTTCAAACTAGCGTTTTTCTAGCGTAGGCCTTCAATGGAGGTAGCGCAGAGGTTGCGACAACGCTGCGTACACGCGGCGTACACGCGTCATGTACAATCAAATTCAAACAGCGTGCCCGGGCATCGCTAAATCGGTTATTAGCAGAAATTACTAAGTATTATTGCAAAAAAAAATTATGAAATATAGACCTTGACATTAAAAATTAAAAAACCGAATTATGTTAGCATTAAAGTTAAAAATAATCATTTTCATTAATGGCAACTTCCATTTTCTTTTTACAAGCAAAAGTAATAGTATATTTTGTCTTATTCCATATAGTAACAAACCAATTACAATATAAACCACAGCAACGCAACGCGTTATCACGGCAACTGCCTTGCTTCTGTTAATCTTAATTTTTTTGTGGTCAATAAAGATTAACAGAAGAAAGAACTTCTAAGCAGTAGTGTTCGACCGAAGGCTGATTTTTGGCCGAAGCCGAGACACAGGCTGAAGCTTCAAACACCCAAAGAAATGTAGTTACAAATTGGTTGAAAGTAATTTTTAAACGATTTTTTTTTTATATAAAGGTTTATGTACAATTTATGTAAACGACTTCTAAAGCTGATAGACAATTACTTTGCTACTTGTCAAAGATGACATTTCGAATAATGTGAATTTCAAACACAGTTGGCGACGCACAAAGGTTGCGCTTATCCCAGTGCTTCATCCTCTCCATCGCAGAGACATACATTCGTTACAGTTCGTTCAATTTTTGGCGCTCGCTAGAAACCTTTGGCATCAGCCAAAACTTCAGCCTATTTTGGCCGAAGCCGAAGGTAGTTTTTTTGGCCAAAGGTGGCCGAAGCCCTTGTAACGACTTCCAAGGAAGAACTCTTTGTGGTTCGACTCCGGAAGCACCACCGCCACACCTATTACCGCCTAATAACAGCAGTGTTATGCGCTGTTGTGTTCTG
>MOOZ01001386.1:64550-74871 GCA_002930495.1 Cecropterus lyciades | reverse complement strand
TCTAGTGAGAGTAACTAGTATTGACATACCTGTTTATACCTGCCTACCCAGTAGTTCGTCCAGGTAAATAATAGTCTACCCTACGTTTGCACATTCTACATGTTTTATACTTTAAGTCCAGCATAAAATTTTATTATTATCTTAATATTGCAAAATTTTATAAAAAATCATTTTTCAAAAAATAATTAAAAATATTCTGTCCAGGATTTCTGCTGCCTACCCATTTTTAATTTATTTTCTTATATATGAAATTTATTATAAAATTAATTTGATTCTCTTATCAAACCGGTACATTTCGATTTAGATTCGGATCTTAGACTATTAACCCATTTGCTTAAAACCAATGTTTAGGTACACTGAGACTATCTACTTATAACTGGTCATGGATCTGTAATTAGTTTAATTCGAAATTATAATTAGACTTTATAAATGTCAAGTTAGAGAAAGACATGCCAAAGACATTGCCGTCCTATTTGTTCACGGCATAACGATACGGTAGGCATGTTGTTTAGGTTGAAAATTCTTACTTTATTTATTTTGCATTTGGTACCTATGTTATTTAAATCCATTGTAGATTACGTTGGTATTCAGTTATTAATTTTGGTGCTCTAAATGAGTTTATAATTCCATCAATTATCATGAATTTGTATTATAATCACAAATACCTACTGATCAGTAGTATTGTGTTATAGCACATGTAACCATGTATCGCTGCTTTGAATTAAATAATAAAAATTACACAAAAACGTTAATTTTTCGGGATTAATAGATAACTACTTCATACAGATCTAATAAAATTAGTCAATGCTTTTTTTTAATGAAGTTACAATATTAAAAATTATAAGGCCATTAACCACAGTGGAGTTCGAGCACCAAGTTTTCAATTCTAAAATAAGTTAATAGGAATAAAACTGTATCTTTAAGTTAAAATTGATTTATTTAGAATTTTTCGGTTTTTCATGCTAAGCAGCGAGATATTAAACAAACGAGGAAAATGATTACTGAGACCAACGACAAAAGAACGGTGATTACCTAAGTCATCAATTTTTCCAAGCCAAACTAAAAATGACAATAAGCATTGTAATAAAATTGTGAAAATGATAGTGTTAACGAGTATAATATGGCGTAATTGGTTTAGATCTCAGAGAATAATGCTGGGCTTATCTAGAAGATGCAAATGTTATTATGTGAATGTGAACGTTTAATATAACAAATCAATTAGTCATCACAAAATTATTCAATATTAAAATATATACTAGATATATGACATATCTTTGTGTCGAATTTCGAGTGAATAATTTAAATTTTATTATTTTATATAGACATTTTCCCTACGACAAATGGAATTACCACTGAAATTTTTGATCACACGCGTCTGATAAACGTTTCATTTTATAAATAGCAACGCCTGATGCCACTGTATATTTCTTGAATAGCTTTCACTATGAACAATGTAGACAAGTAGAGAACATCATAATGATATCTCCACATACAGTTGTAACTGACAGGCCGGAAACTTAAACAATGCTCAATATGGCTTCACGCATGGCTACACTTGCTCACATTTAGTCATTCAATTATGCCTTATATGTTGGGTATTAGGTGACAATTAGTGAAAAAAAAAATGTAATTTATGAAGTGTAATATTTTTCATCTACACAGATATAACTGCGATATTTAACACGCCATATGGATATTCGTCAACTTTCACTATAAATATTCGGCCAGTGTGCTGTATGAGTAATGTATGGAAAGTAAATTATATACCTATGTATGTAAGTAACCGCATAGAGCAATAGAATACAATATATGTACATACGTACACACATACACATCTATCTACTAATATTATTATTATATTTGAAGATGAAATACTTGTTTTCACATTTCAGTTAATATATTTTTAACGGTCGAGTATTGCGTTTTTTAATAATTTATTCGTTACTTAATATTTTTTTGCGTTGGTAATGTATTAAACTGATTGTTAATTAAGCGTCTTTCCGATTCTACTTTCATGTCACGTTAAGAGTCATGTTTCACACAATATTCGTATTTATATGTACTATTCATTTATTACATGAAATTGATTACGAGCCTGAGTTATATTACATGAGCTATAAATCGTCGTAGATTAATGAAACTTATCTGTTTTTATAACATGTTTGTGAACTAAAAATGTGATTTTCACGCGCGATGCGTGTAAAAATTATAATTGTGAGAGTTGTGTGAAGCGTCGTAAACCAGCGAATTGAGCGTCGCTGGTCACGCATCGGCGACGGACCTTCGCCGATTATAGCGGTGACGGCATCGCACACTCCCGATCCTACACTGTTGTCGACTCCAAATAGTTCGCTTCTTAAAACCTGTTTCGTTTATGCGGTCACAGGACTGTAACCAGCGCATTCGATCAGAAAATGTGCTGTGTTTTCAATTGTTTTCGATCAATATTTTGAAATTGAATCATTTTTTATTATGCTGGACTAGACGAACGAGTTACAAAGTCGTCAGCATCAACATCTTGGACTTTATAAACCTGTTCCGCTTTAACTAGTTTAACTAATCAGTGCAATTTATGGAATACGTTGTCCGGACTGTGGTGGAGTAGTAATGTATAATTAGTTGGAATATATTTTCATCTTTTAAAAAATTGGCGACAACGTAGGATCATCGCGTAGTTACATCACTTTCACGCCTGTGTGATGTTCCTCTATTTGTTGTTTACTTCTTTAACAGACCCGTTTACACCTGCTCGTATTTTATTGATCAGCCTTAACTCTTTAATAATGTATACGAGTGGTTTAAATAATGCATAGTTGGTCCATTATGTTTTGGCTACACACACACACCTACGTTTTTTATTATATAGAGCTTAAGAGCATATAGGGGCAGCAAACTCACTTGCAGACTATAATGCAAGTGAGTTTGCTACCCCCCGTACTATAGGCACTTATAGTAAGTGGTCGCTGCCGCTTATGTACATTTGTAATCACAGACAGACAGCTTTAGGAATTTATCTGAGATTGGCCATTGATGCGCAGCTACCCCTGAGGACTAAATTGGAACGTGTCGTATATGTATGTCTCCCTAACCACACTCTTTAAAGCTTCTGCTTAAAGTAAATTTATTCTTCTGCTTAAAGTAAAGTTTTATTCTCAAAGCAGCGCTTAAAACTGCTATAATTGGGCAGAAATAGGTGTGGCTGAGTTGCCTTCGAACTCGAAGCACAAAGTGTTATTTCTACTTAGTAGGTAAATGAAGCGATAAATGATTTATATGATGTAATTCATTCATTGACTATGAGTAAGTTATGCGTGATTATAAAGTATCATAATGCATTGGTCATGCGGTCAGCCGGGTGTGAGCGTATTAACATTAGTCAGCAGCTGCTTATAGGAGAGTATTTTTATGCAGTTAATGAGAGTGTAACGATTGGACTGTTTTTTCAAAAAGGATTATTCATTCTTGTTGTTGTAACTATATTACTTAGTACCTACTGGTATTTTATCTTACTTTTATTTCTGAATGAAACAATACGTTAATTCCTAAAATATTAGACTTGATATGGTCTATAGTTCAGCGTAATACATGAAAGTTTTGCGAACGCACCCTAAAGCTTAATCAACTTAACAAATAACATCACGGCACGCAACTCCGCAATATCTAAGACACATTAAAGCTCAATCATTAAGCTTATGTATCATGTACATGCACCCACAATATCTACGTGTATTAAATATATTCAAATGTTCTTAATTCTAGATATATATGGGTCACAAACTGGGATACTAACATAAGAGACGCTGACTTACATAAGAGCTTGCTGCTCTACCTCCACCTTTTATTTTTATAGTTTGAACTTGATTCATAAAAAATAATAAAAAGAAAAATCATACTAAGTATGTGGTGTTATTATTCATGCAAAGCAGCGAAACGTTTGTATGTATAAATACTTTACACAGACAACCACAAATAGACGGCAAATATTAATTCTCTTCGTCTTCATATTGTAATAATTTCATTAAATTACTATTATAATTTATTTTAAACTTGATCCTTTTATTGCATTTAAATAGACTAAGTATAAAATAGATAGTTGATATTGGCGGTCTGCCACAAATCAGCGACTGTCGTGTAAAAGCTTGGGACGATCGTGTTCATGTGTTTACAAGATCGTAACCCAGATAGGTAGGTTGGGCGATACCCTTTCGAACTGCCGTCAGTGCCGAGCCCGCACCATGCCACAGTCATAACGTAGTGGTATAAAAACAACTGTCGACTGTTGACCTAAATAAGTAATCTCAAGCAACGGCCATGATTCGAGAAATGTGTAAGAAGCATTTTCAAGTATAATGCAATTAAGTTTTTTTTGCTCCACAAACAGAACCTATAGCTCTGTTTCACAAAAGGTACTTATTCTTTTAGAAGTTGGTACAACCCAATAAAAAATAAGCTCATTTTAATAATCAGACTAAAGCAATACACTTAGGTATCGCTCTCATTAAACTTATTTAACGGTTTATTTTTTTACTTACCATAGGTAAATTCAAGTGAAGGGAGCATATATATTATAACTTGTAAGAAAAGTGGTGGTGAGGTGAGAATTTAAAAGGTTAGGAGTTGAAGTCATTCGCGAAGGTTTAGCTCGAAACCAGTCACTTGTGGTGTCACTATGCATGAGATCATAATAATGGAAGCTCACGTCATATTAAGCTAACTATTTTTAAATTAAATACCCAGTACCCAGTACACTTCTGTAATACCATTAACAAATTATTGTCGCACGTGGGCGATACACGGCCCTGGCCCCGATTAGCAAATCGTTTTGTGTGATGGAAATACTTGTTTATGCTTTTTTCTATTGTAAACAGAAAGAAATAATGATAGCACAGAAAATAATGGCTAAGAATTAATTTAATTCTTGTTAATATTGTATAAACAATCTTTGTAATCGATATGACAGGTGTTATAATGACGTTTCATATTTAAAACTATTAATATTTACTAAAAAATATGTTACTTACTACCTAAGCTAAGTGCATATATTTTCAAGATTCAGTAGGTACGTAATATATAGAAAATATAGCACAACATTTTTTAGAATTCCTTAGACGTTTACATGCGGCAGTGCTCGTTTCCTTTCTAAATGTTTAAAAATAATGTTCTCAGTTTACTCAGTCTATCTTCAAAACAACATTAATAACATATAAAGCGTAGTAGTAAGTAATGTCCTATTGAAGCAACAGATATTTGTATGTACAATACTATTTCTTTCCATGAGGTGTGTCACTGAATCGAAGCTTTGTTCTAGTAACCTGACCTGCACCCGATACTTTTTTCGTCACACACAAAGGTGCGCCACGACAGGATAGTCCCCACCAGGTTTCTCGAACACAAATAGTACTGTTGTTCTTTAAAGCTTCAAAGCTATATAAGTAAGTTTTGCTATAAAAAATACCAAGTGCCAATAATTCCTCAGTAGCTCGCGATTCCAAGGACTTTAGTTATGACAAGCGTAATTGGTTATTAATTGTTTAATAGTTTTGAGTAACAGTTAGTTTTAATAATTAAAGCAGTATTTATAACAAAAACGGGTCTATCGTCTATTTTAGTCTGTATTCCCGTTTTCATTACAAACAGTATGAATATCTACACTATGTGTTATAATGAACAAATTTAAATAAAAAGCATCTTTATTTCCAGGAGCACGATGTCGAAACTTCGATCTCGCTGATTCAACGGATGTGAAACCTAAACAAAAGCAAAATGAAGCCACTCATTAACAAGAATCTCATAACTCTAAAATGTGTTCTTTTTTGCTTCTTGTCAGGTAATCAACTTTAATTTATTTTATATATTTTTTATAGCTAGGTTAGGTTAGCAAATAGAATATAGAATATCTTACCATAAAGCTTTTATTGCAAATTCGATGACTCTAGACAGTATTTTTTTTCTGAAATGTTATCCGTTTCTTCCTTTATACCTCCTTATTAACTAAAAGTCCCTCCAACATCATGAGTGTCGTACCCATCTTGTTAGTTAAAAATTAACCCGAACATGCAGACGAACGTATAGGTACTACAATACAATCTATTGTTGTATTCAGCATGCACATGCGTTTAGAAAATCGGCTACCTATATTTAATTTCAGGCAGACTACGATACTATTTCATTTATGGTATAGATATATCGTTAGTGACATAAAATAAGTGATCCTGAGTCGAGATTTGCTTGGTCGATGTCGCGTCGGTCACGTCGGAATAATCCAGTCGCATGTAGTTGCACTTGCAACCTTCCTTCTAAGGAGCGTTGGTCTCACATGGACCCAGAATGGTTAAAGGACCGTTCACCTCGGAGTTGCAGTTATGGCCATTGATACTATTGATGCCTATGGTATATAGATTCTCGTTACTTGTATGTCATTTGAAGTTCGCGATGTGGTTTTGTTGTGGGCCTGTATATACTCGTGTCAACTCGGGGACATAAGTAATAAATATTTAACTTTTGGTAACCTATTTTTGTCATTTCAGAAAACTTTGCGGAGTAATAAAACGAAATGAAGTTTGTAAACATACATTTCGTTGCAAAAGAGGTCGGCGTCATCAAATATTCGTAGACGGAAACCTAGACTGAACCTCTGAATGTAAAATTAATTTATGTTACACGTTTTCAACAAGCTCGCTTGAACAACCATGCCCCATTTTTGTACCGGCTAGATTTTTTACTACGTAACAATGAGTAGCCTACCCAATAGCTTCATTGTATGTCGCGTAGACGTCTCTACATTTCGTAATCGTAATAGGTACTTACACGTAATAGATATTATTCTATTTCGGCTCTAACTTGTAGCGGAACGTGATAATAAATTAAATAATGTTAAGGCATGATGATTCACGTGTTTCCGGCTTCTTTACCGTGGGTAAACATTTTAAAACGTTTGAAGAAATTCGTTTCTGTACTTTACATTGGTATCAATATTATATGGAGTTATTTTTGTTTTTGAAAATATTCTGTGTTTTAGCACTAATAAACATTTCAGATTGAATCATTTATCTTTTCCTGATATTTCCAAACAATTGATTTCTGATTAAATTGGTAAGAGAGAGCCGCGACGTAATGTAATGCCTGTTTTTTTTTTTACTAATATGAATTGATTTGGAGAAGTAAATATCAAAAATTGGGAATTTTAAAATTTTCACAGCGAGTTTATTGGCGCGACATGGGAAGCAAGTATCCTATAATGTCATTCTAATAGGTGTGCCAGACCATTGTAGCAGAGCTTAGGATCAAGATTGGATTATCCTATTTGCGGTTGGTAACCAGTCTTTGGCTGGCAGGGGCTATTCACACTTAGGTTTAGTGCATATCTCAGAATCTTTATAATCCGAAATCGCCCCGCTTCACCTGTGGAATTCGTTTACCTTTTATTTTACTAACCAGTGACTACCATATTCAGGTATAGGATGCATCTACCCGTTCCTACCCCTGCACATGCTCTCTGTCGGACTGGACCGAGGGGAAGCCCGTCTCATATCGGCCATCGCACCTTGCATCGCACTGTTGGGCCCTGCGATACTTGGACCTCTCATTGACAGGTTATATTTTATTTTAATAGGTAAATTGTTTATATTATTAAACATTGGCGGTTATTTGTAGTTAAAATAGGTAAGTATACTTGCAAGGTGTCACGAGTGTGGAGCAGCCGAAAATACGGCGAGGCACACACTCGTGGAATGTCCGACATGGACACCGCAGCGGACAGTCCTGACAGAAGTCAACGGGGGAGACCTCATGCTGTCGAGCGTGGTGAACGCCATTCTCGACAGTGAGAGTAAATGGATTGCGTTGGCCGAATACTGCGAAGCAGTAATGTCGGCAAAGGAAGCAGCGGAATGTGTCCGGGAGGAAGAAGCAAGGCCAGACTCCATCCGGCACAAGCGAAAAGGAACAAGAAGGCGACAATTCGCCCACCTGTTAACACCCACCCAACCTAAACAACTGAGGATCGGGGGATCCACTGCCATTAAGTATTGAAACGACGGAGCCCCGGACACTTGGGCTGCCAACCCGCCTGCGGCCTGCAAAGGCCCACCGCTGGGGGTGCTGGAGTAGAATGAACTCAAGTTGATACAACGGCACCCCACATATTAAGGCGGAAAGGGCAAATCGTCAGGTTTTTAGTGGGTAGTCTGGGTCCTACCAGGAGTCCCACATACCAATCGGATTCCCCGCATTCGATGTATAAAGGCATTTTCCTGACGTAAAAGAAAAGGTAAGAATACTTAATTGAAAACTAACCTCTATCAATAAGATCCTATATGTACTACATCTATACTAGTCTTTACTTAATATTATAAAGCAGAAGAGTTTGGTTGAACGCGCTAATCTCAGGAACTACTAGTTCGAATTGAAAAATATTCGTTGTGTTGAATAGTCCATCTGTTTAGGAAGGCTATAGGCTATAATAACATAACGCTCTGTTTGTTTGTTTTTTTCTTATATAGTAGCGTGTGAAACCGTGGGGCACAGCTAGTATTAGATATAGGCCTGTTTTTTATTACTCCATAATGATAAAAATTAAAAATATGAATGAAATATTCAGTAAGTAATAATTATCCTGGTATATATATTGAAGAGAGACTCAATAACATAATGATAAGTATTTTATGTGTTTTATTTTATGTGTATGTTCGTCATTATTTATGTGTCCGTTCGTCCACAATAGGCGTAGTCATCGCGATAACCATCGGTTCTAACCATCGTCTAGTAATACAAAAACTATTTAAAATATTTAATTTTTATGGATAATTCTAACATGTGATCACTCTACCGAGCTATACACTAACAAAATAGCGCCATAGATGTGTCTACCTACCTACCGTTCTAAAATAGAAAGAAAAAACACGAGACGTGTAATGACTCAGGCATCTCTATAGAGCCGAGAACCTGTATCGTGGTTTTAAATAACTTTAATAAACGAAGAATTTTCCAATTCAGTTCCATTGGCCGAGATGTGCTTGACAGAAGGGAACATAAGGTCTCTAGGATCCCTTTGAGAAGTGATTTGATCTGAGCATCTCTAATAAGACGAACGCCTGGCTTAAAAGAAAGTGTTCATAGATGCATGCTGTGTCGAGAAACCTGAGGCTAAATTGAAATGCCTCTCATTTCCTTTAAGGGAACGATTAAGCAAAACTTAATGGACCAAATTACTATTACTTTATAAAAGTGGTAGAACCAGCTATGGTTTGACTCCGGGGCACTACATCCACACCGCTGCTATGTTTTTGTTTGAAGGGAGTGGTAAAAGAAAGTGCTACCCCTGAGGACTAAGATGGAATGCCTCGGAAAAGTATGTCTCCCTTATATGGTAGACATACTTCAGACCAGACCAGACCCTTCAGACCAGAACACAGCAGCGCATAATACTGCTGTTATTAGGCAGAAATAGGTGTGGCGGTGCTTCCGGAGTCGAACCATAAAGAGTTCTACCACCTTCAAGTTCTATCACGTTCCCCTATCCGAGACTAGTCCTAATGGACAGCAACACATCAGTAGCCAACCTCCTGACATACTCTTATCTTATCTGGAGTTGATAACTGGTTTACATGGTTGGCAGTGACCACTATCAGATGGACTGTATGCTCGTGCGTTACTTTTTTAGTATAAAAATGACATAGGTACTTGTTTACTAATTGTAATCTACTACTCTGTATTCCTAGAATAAATCTAGGTACCTACTACCTCCTCATGCTGTAAGCGCGAGATAGCATGCATTGTGATTTGTGGCATGATGATAAGGCACGCAGCTCTATACAGGCTAGACGTCGGCCGGCAAGTAGTTTTAAATGGGGTCCGTTTAAGTATTGTTGAAAAGTCCAAAATCCACGTACACTGTCGACTCAAGGAAATTAAAGATGAAGCGAAATTTAATTATGGCTCCCCCTTAAAATGTATATATTTTTTCACATTTGTGTCTCTTCAATTTGACGACCAAAAAACAGATCGCCAATATATTTTGCCACTCTGCCACCGCATATTCTGACACTACCGTCCTGGCGCCTAATGCGGCCGCTCTAAGTAAATATTATTCAAGTAGATACTAAAAATATATATTAGACAATATTTGACAGTCCGAGGTTCGACCTTTCGCAGTCCGGATACGGACAGCGATTCGCCTGTTGCCGATCACTGGACTAGACGTTTGTTTACAAATATCTAATAAAAATATTTTGCTTTGCAGTTTTGGAGTATACAATATAATTACTCATTAACCACTTTGTTTTTCATGT
This sequence comes from Cecropterus lyciades, assembly GCA_002930495.1. Lineage (NCBI taxonomy): Eukaryota > Metazoa > Arthropoda > Insecta > Lepidoptera > Hesperiidae > Cecropterus > Cecropterus lyciades. Next base: position 64,582 of record MOOZ01001386.1, on the reverse strand, counting down.
CGCAATAAAGCATACGTACTACGTACGTATTA
>MOOZ01001386.1:31623-43984 GCA_002930495.1 Cecropterus lyciades | reverse complement strand
AATTTAAACATTACTGGTCAATCAGTGGAATTCTCGTTCACTGGTTGAATCTGCAAACAGAATATCTACGCGCATGCGCGTGAGTATATTCACTGGTTGTGTTGCCATATCTTAAAATGTCGATAACCGATAAAAAATGTGGTTCAATTTTTATCGGTTATTGACATTTTAAGATTTTGACATTTATATCGATAAATTCACAGACTTGAATCCCTGCCTACCTCTATAGCTGAAACTTGTGTGAAAACCAAAATATTGTGGATATTTAAACCTACACATAAACAAGACATATCGGAGTAGATCTACCTCGTTAAATAACATTAACAATACGATGATGGAACATGTACTATAGATGCATAAATAATAAATAACAAATAATTCAAGTATTTATGGTCCAAAGCTTCCACCGTGGATGGACAACTTAGTGCAAAAGGTACGTTGGTACCAAATACAGTGTACAATTATTTGACCATCATCAAGGTATGGAGTAGTTGTATTCATTTTTAATGTTATTATTTGCGTTATATCAATTTTTTTATTTAGCAACTGCACCTGTTAGCGTTTTATTTATTTGATAATACCGAGACATCCTATAATAAGACGATTTATTATTACATAATTATTTCGAATCACTGCACTGTACATACAAGTTATTTTATTTGGAAGCACTTGCAATAATCGCACAATAACAAATGGAGCTACTTTTGCGTTGAAAATAAATGAAATATTTATACCAGAAAAATAAAGTCAATACAAAATATACTATGCATTAACTTTGCTCCGCGGTTTCATTCGCATTAAAAAATTGTAATAACGTTAAATTGTAAGATTCTTTAGATTAAGATGGCTTTTATTGAATTAAAGATTTATCTTTAGACTTTAGAGACTACAAGATATAAGTACAAATATACATGTATGTATAAATTAAATTGAGTAACTTTGTTTACTCCCCTAAATTATACTTATTGTGAATATATGCGATGTACACACACGGAAATTTTATTATTATGAACGAAGTGGGATTTATTTAATAATTTATTCTGATAATCCAATTTTTACAGGCCTGAATGCAAACGGCGGATCCAATGGCAACTACTCTCCGATGCGGGTGTACCACGAGGAGCGATCTCGCAAAGGACATTTCCGATATTAAATACTAAATATTGTTGCAATTTGTTGTAATGCCTAGTTTTAAATTTCTAATAAGTACATTAATGTGATATTTACTATTCATCTAATATTTTTTCGATTTAATCGTTTTATTTATCTATTTTGAATACTACCTACTTACTGCCGCATTTGCATTTGTCCATGATTTTTCATTAAATGATTTTTTCTCCATTTTTGTTGTTTACATTATAAATAAATGTGTTCCCTTTTATAAAACCATATATTATTACAATGTTAAATTGATAAATGTGACCATCCGAAGCCCCGCAGTAATGGTAGGCAATATCTATTCTATATCCGCTACGTAGATACATTAAAATAAAGAAAAGATTAAAATCAGTAGAATTAATTGTATTGTAAGTTACTAATACAAAGAAATACTTTTTATACCATTTATACCATCATAAGTAGTATGTCCAATAGTAAGTGTTACTGCCACGGTAACGTTAATAGTTGTATAGAGAAAATGAAAACCCTAATCCTATATTTTTTCTATCGAATCTATGATAAAGTACTTTGATAAAGGTATATTACAGAAAAAAAAAACAAACTTGAAATACATATTTATTGTATTTCATCACAGAACAAAGCAATTTATATCACATTACGACAAGATCTTACGTTAATATATAAAACTTATTTAATGCGTAATAATAACGAATTCACAAGCATGTATGACCTAATCAAATTTTATTTACAAACGTTTCTGTACTTATAATAGTAAAATATTATAACACCCTTCTTATAACAAACCTTAACTCAAATCCTAACTAATACATTACTTATATTATTTATTTTGCTAAAGTACATACATATATTAAATCTAATGCAAAGTATAAACCTTCACATAATTAGAAGTCTTATTCTCGAAAATTTAAACGAAAACAATACCTACTTTTACCAATATGTGTCTATGTAATTATAAAACAATTCAGCCATCTTAAGCTGCCATGTCTCAGACGAAACAAATTTAATAATAACTAATATGATTTTAGAAATTATACATAAACAATTAAATTACAATTTCAGTTTTATTTTATACGAACATATTATATATCGTGTATAAATTAAACATTATATTTAAGGTTCACCACGCATGTCTTAAAAGTTAAATTCCAAAAAGAAATGACACGCACAGATTTTACACAAACTATAAATCAGGGGTATAGAATCAAAAATAGTTGTGTCCCTTGACAATAATTTTACAGTAGACAAAAATACTCTCTCATTTTTGTTAGTAAGGTTACTACTATAGCCANNNCGCGGAATATTTCGATACCTGTACCAATTGAATTAAAACTAAAATATATTTCTGTGAATTATTTAATTTACTAACTTATAATATTGTTTGGTACAAACACGAAATCGTACTAACATGAAAAATAACTATACCCCCCCTTCATTTCATAGTAGATTATTACTAGGACTTATTTTAACAATATATAATAAGGAACCAAGATAGCTTAAATACATAAGTATGAAAGTTTCGACATGCAAATATGTAACAAACTGTATAAATGAAATAGGAAAAACGATAGAGCAAAGGTGAATGTCAATAAATCTAAATTTAATAATTAATATTGATAAGATTCATATTTCTGCAAGAATTCCTCAAGATGGTAAACAATATGATATTAACAGAGGTTTTAAAAATGTATATTATATAATATCATAATATGGTATTATAATTGACAAACATATTGCCAATCTGATAACTGCACTAGATTATTATTATTAAATGCCCTCTATCTGTGATTTCAAATCCTTACATTTGAACTAATCTAGCACCGTCCATTTCGATATAACCTTAGTAATTATTTTTTAAACTGTAACCAGGCGACAATCATTTTAGTACGTAATGTTTTTTATTCAAATAAAACCTCACACAGTCTATTGTAACTCATTGACGTATGTGGGAACAGAAAATGCTCGTGGATTGGATCAAGTAATTTACAGACCAATAACATTTTTATGTAGTTTACAATGTAAAGTCCTATCGTAATGGATCTTTAACACCAATGTTATAATGAGGCATGGACAATAGAGTATATTTTAGTAGTTTGAGGCTGGATTTAGTGCTTAACCGACCGTCTACAGCTACGTCACGTTGACAAGGAATGTCGGTCCAAGGTATATCTATTGGCCGAAGTCACTACAGCGTTATACGGAAGTGTTTAATGGTATGTTGATCAAGCGGTCTATTCCACTTTGATCACCCAGGTGATATCACCGGATGACCTGGGTGATAAAAGTGGAATAGACTGACCAAGCGATTCAATACGTGCGAATGAAATAAAAGTGAATTAGTCCATTACTTTGAGACCACTTCTTTCAAATAAACGCCGAAGAAGTTAACAACAAGTCAAGCCAACAAGAAGTTTTCGAAGCAATATATGATTTTAATACTATCGCAGAATTGATATATTTTAATAGGTTATGGGTAATCACTATATTCGGTTTAACTAATTAAAATGTTTTCAAAGCCGTTAGTCAAAATTCTGTTTCGCAATTTTAAAAACAATATACAATATTGTTTTTCGAATAATCGATCTACCTTTATTGGGTGAATATCAGAGTCATACTATATTCTCAGTCTTTTGTTGTTTTATTCTATTAGTACTAATGAAATGAATAATAAATTTAATAAAATTATTAAACTTAAAACTTATTTCGTTTCGTAACTGAACACGTCTGAGCAAATTTGCTGTCATTTAAGTAGGTAATAAACATTCGGACACGAATGAAAATCAGCCCAAATAATACGCGCTGAGCGTCAATCGAGCACTAAGGCCAACGTGACTTAGGAAATAATAAAGTTTCAATGAACGAAGTTGGATGACCTATGAGAATAACGTAAGTATATCATACCTTTTTAGTTTTTTAATTTCAGTTCCTACTCTTTGTGCGCTGTACTTATAATTACTATCGCAAAATCATAAATAAAAACACTTTTTATAGTTAAATTCGTCTATTCTATAAAGTATAGAAATAATATGAAATGCTATAGATCAATTGATACACACATTTTCATTCATACAAAATATTAGTACCTAATTAACTTTACACATTATATAAATAATTGTACACAAGTTTATATATAACAGAGTTACAATGAAATCAGGCTATGGGTTACAATACATTACAGAAATATTTCAAACCCCGTATGAGACCAGGGAGAAACCACGTCTTTTAATTATTATGAATTCCAAATTATAATTCTTAATTTTAGTACTTTAGTAGAGCAGTGGTAATCCGGCCAATTTTGTCAGAAGTCTTCTCAATCGTCGGATTGCAGACGTATATAGTACGCAGATAGTAACAACCACTCATTGCGTAATTTATACATTTTGTTTTCATAAAGTTAATTTACGCTATGAATAAAATAACATATACAATCAAATATTTTGAACTTGGACACCAAATAAGTTTTAATAATTTTACACATTATATTATTAATTTTAAATACATTTCAATGTCAACAACACGTTACACAAAATACCAAGAAACATCTTTCAATACACGACTAGTCTTAGAATCTTATTCCGTCGATACTTTTGAGTTTTTAGTTATGAGATCGAAATTATTTTCTTGTATCCCAGAGATTCATTCAAACATAATTTCATTATAACCCTGGCACACAAATAAAACTAAAAGTAGTTACCTGAGAAACTGTAACAGCTTGTTGGAACTCTAGCAGACAAACTATTGAAATTTATTTACCATATACAATTGTACTGATAAGTCATGACATGTTAATATTGCCTTCTTTCTATTGGCTTACTTATGTCTGTATAATAAAAATCACATATGTGAATTTTATGAAGAAATATCCATAGCTGTTATATTTTCCTTATCAACAATTTCTCCAGTATCATCTTTTAATAAATTTTCAATCATTTCTTCACTCATCTCTGAATCATCTATTTTTTTTTCGCAACTAGATTGACTGTTTATGTCTTCTTTTAAAACGTCTTCATCTATTTTATCATCTACAGAATTTTCTCTTATGTGTTTCACATCAGTATCATCGCCATTTATTTCATTTATTGTATCATCTTTTTTTACATCATTATTAATTAGTTCACTATTAGCAATATCATTAGTATCATTTTTTTCATTTTCATCTTGACTTATATTTTTATCATTGAAATTTGTATCATTGGTTTGTTTTTCATTTTCAATGTTTTCATCTTGTAAAATCGCCGGACCGTTATCAGGCAATATAGAACCATTATCATTATCTGAATCATGATTATCGGTATTACATAGACGATCCAAAATTTGAACACCATCATTTTTCTCCAAAGACCTTTCACTACTATCATTATGATCACTGCTACCCATAACCGTTAAGTCGACCTCTTGACTTACATTAGTAGTTGACTCTACAGAATTTTCATCTATAAATATGGGATCGTCGTTATCATCTTGCAATATTTCCACGTCGTCGTCATCTTCACTCGTATTATTTCCTCCACCACCACCACCACCACCCATTTTTCTAAGAAGATACTGCTTCAATTCCTTATTAATGTTTTCTCGAATTTCATTGAACCTACTTGTTGACGTATTTAAAAGACGCTCTAAGCGTCTATGAAGATTCCGCATTTCATTAGCTGATCGTGTGCGTAAGTACATAGTGGTAGCTTCTTGTTTTAATTTATTCAATCTCGACAGTGAATATTCCAAAGCGTCTACGGCATCAATTAAATTGTATCGGTACCATTCGATCGGTACATTCAAGTCACAATCTCTGGTAGGTGTATCTGTACCACGATTAACCTTGGCACTTTTTGGGGTACTACGCTTGGATTTATTACGATTCTCTGGAGTACGATAAGCCTTTAGCGGAGGAGGTGTGGGCATCGGGGATACGACTGAACTAAGCTTCGCTGCGTAAGTTGCTCCCTTGGGTGGCAATTTTGAAGCAGCGTCTTCTGTGAGTGCAACAATTGTCGCCGAGTAGCCTCCTGGCATGTTAGGATTGGCATTAATGGCAAAAATACGTCCATCTGGTAAACGATACATCTTATTGGAGGATAGTGTTTGAGGATCTACCCTGAATTTTAACCCTCCTGTTGCGGCATTCACAGTTACGTCATGTTCTGTCATTTGTATAATATTATTGTCTGTTTGTTCAATCGTTGGATTTGAATTGCGAGGTACAAGGGGTGGAGGCGCTTTGGGTGTTACCACCGGTCCGATGCATTGTACATCGTCATCATTATTATCTTCCGGTACCTAGAACAAATACACTTGTCATCGTTTTATATGAAGATACTTCGAATTTTACACTTAATGGAGAAGTCGTCTAGTCTAATCACGCAACCTTTGAGTGACTTGCAGTTGAATAAAAAGGTCCTGAATGCACCTCGAATCATACAAGTACGCCGATAAACAAAAAATTGACTAATATTAAAAAAAATACGGACTTAGGATATTAAATTAATGTATAGACAATATCTGTAATTGAGGATATGTCACACTAAACTAGTATCTCTATTGCTGCAGATCCAATATGAAGTCATTTTACAGAATTTTTAGCAAAGATTATTCGCCCATTAGGAGATGCCTATTTTCAGCAATGGCACACAAAAAGTTGATTGATGGATGGTAAAAGCAAAATGCCAATCCTACCATCGTTATTAAAATTTTAGTCATTATTGCGATGATCGCTTATCTTCATTTGGCCAGAAGAAGGAAGACGACATTTTTTTAACTAAAAGAGCGATTTGATAAATATTCGACCCCAGGAGGGGTATAAATAATAATGGGTTGATAAATAATTGTTAAGATAAAACGTGGCAAGTGAATTATTTCAAATCTTATAGATAACATTGACCATGATGAAGTCGTCATTGACCACGTACTATTTTCAAAATATTTACCTCGCATAATGCTTCTAAGGGAAAATCTGGAGTACAAACCACATCATCATCTTGACCATTATTTCCTATTCCTGCTACAGTTGCCATGTCTAAACCCTGTAAAATAGTATTAGTTATAATAACTCAATGGATATATTTACTTAGTTAGTATCTTAGTTAAAAACGACAAACAGTCACTTACTTGTGTTAAACTTTCAAGAGACAAGTTGATATTGTCACTGACAAGCATATTGAATGGCATGGAACCAGCGTAGCCATTAAACATTACAGGATTATTTGGAGGTTTCGGACGAATTCGGGTGTATGAATTAACTGGCTTTCTTTCACTATTGAAACGTATATTAGCCATCATAGCTGGATTTGCTACCTAAAAATAAAATAAAGATACATTATTTAACATAAATATATTCTTAAGCATAATGTATGTTGTGCAAAAACCTAAAATAATCCGAAATGAATTAAGATCACTGTTTATTTGGAACTTTTAACACCATTTATTGGGTAATGTTAGGATTTTTGTCAGAGAATAGCTGTGCCACGCGGTTTCGCCCGCGTTAATTAGAGAACATCTATTAAAAAAACTATTTTAAGAACATCACGCTATGATCATTAAAAGTAAATATAATAAAAATTCCGGAAGAAAAAAGATACGCTTAGTAAAAGTATTAGTAAGGTCTTATAAAATATGGATATCACAACCCCAGTATATGATACCTCGCAGGCAGTGCTTCGAGATCGTGATTATAAAATTACAGTATATCCTAATTTAAAGTACTGAATTTTGTACGAAATTGCAGTAAATGACATATTAAAGACTTTTGAAAGGAAATTTACGTCGACGAAAAAAAGGTCATCTACTTTAACAACTTTCTCTGTAATTTCACGATAAAAAAGGAGGTCATTCCTTATTTAAATTTCGAAATAAACTATAAATATTATGAAATAAAATTATAAAATTCTACTTTTATTTACTACAAAAGTACGTTGTTGGCAAAGACAGTCAATTCCTACACTATATTTTTACCATTACAGTACATAGTATCAGAAACAACCATTTTATTGGTATATCAAACTCTGAGAATGAATAAATTCCGTCAAAGATGAGGCCAGAGAATGCTATCAATGACACGATCGCATAGACTGTTCGCGTGAGTTTGGACCACTGTGGAGAACTAAATGAAGAAATTATGGACCTTACTGTAATTGATGAAACTTGAGTTCACCATTATGCTCCGGAGTCAAAGCAAGAGTCGATGCATTGGCAGAAGATCAACACATCTCTTAAAAAAGGTGTTAGCCGGAAAGATCATAGCGACTATTTTTTGAGATATTCAAAGGATAATTACGATTCATAATCATAATGCAGTACAATTTTACAGAACTATGGGTCCCAATGAAGGAGAAAATAACAGAAGAAGTTTAATTTAAAATGTTGAACAGTGTGAAAATTAAAGTGTTTAAATTACTTAAAATTTAAATAGTAAAATTTTACATTAACTTACCCGCACTTTCTTTTGTACTGGATGCATAATTATTGGGTTAACAATTTTATTGCCCGTAGATAATGGATTCTTGACGAAAATTGTTTTATTTTTAGGGCTCGCAGGTCTCTTTAGCGGTGGTTTTTTAGGTGTCTCATGTTTGATCACGAGATCATCTACATTGATAGATGCAAACTTTTTCACCTAAAATGTATAGACTTTATAACTACAAATTTATATTGATTTGTAAAAAAACAGGAACATTCAGATTGTTGTTAGTTTTAATGCTGAAGTCAGTTTTATTTTTCTAGAAAAAGTCACAGTAATAATGATAATTACTTGTATAGTCGACCCAACTTTTGGAACTATAGGTATTTTTTTAATATCCTTGGTTTCCTCCTTTTGTTTTGGTTTTTTATCTTCTTGCTTTTCTTTCCTCCTGTTTTTACTACGACAGCACTCTGCACGATCTAAATCGCATTCTTTTTGATATGCTTCTTTTAAAGTTTTATCTTGGGTTTCGTGTGTAATTCTGTTTAAAAGAAAAATAATTGAAACCAACATACTACCAATATACTTATCAAGTATCAATAAAAAGTAATCAAACTAAAAAAGAAATTTCCATACTTGTTTTTAAGATCGCAGTAGCATAAAACAGCCCAGCATATAGCACGCAAATCCCACAAGGGCTTTGAGTTACACTTAAAACATTTCCAATCGTCAGTTTCTTCTATTTCTTTTATCATAGGCATACCAAAATTTCGTTTCACACATTTCTGAGGACAGATACATAATTGAAATATATTAGAATTATGGGCTGGATTACGTTTAAATGCCTTTAAGAACTATATAAAGGATTGTTATACAAAATATTTACCGCACAAAAAACATGAGGACAATTAGAGCAGCAGTAAACCTGACCACCCTGTCCACACCATCGGCAGTATAGTTCAGAACCATCATCACCTTTCTCAAACTCCCCACTGTTGTAAAAAGTGTGACAAGTATGGCACATTAGGGTGCGCAACATTGGATGAGAGCGTATACGACTTTCATTTCGTGGCGAACATCCCAGGTGCCTGTCGCAGGCAGAGCAATGTAATCGGAAGTTGACAATCAAGTTAAGGTCTGAAAGAACACATCATTGCATATTTTTGTACAAACCTTAGCATAACCTTATATTTTAGTAACAAATATACAAAACATGATTTGGTAATATTTATGAATTCTATTATAAATATATAACAGTATAAATTTTAACAAATACCAATACTTTTTAATAATGATTCTTCAAGTGACCTGACACCTCACTCAGCTTTGTTAGTCATATCATCAAGTAGCATTCACTTGACAAGCTTCCTAATTAATATTAATCTTTATGGTATGAAAACTTATATCATACCTGAATAGTATATATCGGATGACTTATTTAGCATTGAATTATTAAAATTATTTGTGAGTAACAATAGTTTTTCTTTACAACTTCATATGGAAAAGGAATTTTTACATTGCTACTCTCAAGGTCTAAGATGGTCACCTCATATGAAAGTGCGAATTTTTCTAAACATTGCAAATGTTTTTTTTCTCCTATTTCCTTTTGATAAAGATTGTTTTGCTTAATTATGTCCTATTAAATATACTAGTTAAATCTCAGTATTGAATTTATTTGGGATATATGTATGTATATGACCCATAAATAATATGTAAACTAATATTTAATGTGTATTATTGTAAATACCATTTACTAAATAAATTGTGCTCAATGCTGAATGCCTTGTATTTACATAATTGTATGTCCACCACTGTGTACATAAAAATAGCAAGGTGTTTCATCGTGTTTCAAATTCATTGAAATAATCTTTCACTTTTAAAAATAGCATTATCATATTTTTCAGATGTGCTATTTAATTTTAAATTCTTTAAATTAGATTTAAACATAGTTTGAATGTGTTACCTTTAAATTTAGATTTATAATAATTTCTTTCCTCTTCTGTTATGTCTTCTTCAAAATCTTTATCTGTAGGTTCTGTAACAAAAAAAGATTGATAACAACAATCATTCATAGTAATAAGGAGATGTCCATTATTATGTGAAGTGTTTAGGGGGAGGGGGAGCAGTCAAACCAAATCTCCTCCAACCTTACTTTGAATTTCGATGTAAGATTGGAGGAGATAAACTTGTGATTTGAAATTCAATGAAACGAAAATGTGTTCTTGTATTTGTTTAATGAGAATGATAAAGAAACAAACACATAAATGTTAGTGACCGACCGAAACTGTTTTTTCAGCCGAAACCGAAACCGAACTTTTGGCCTGGCTCTCAGTTTCGGCTAAAACCGAAACTTCCGTAAGTTCGCGATTGCGCGACCTGCTACTGACATTCGCAAATGCGATTGCGAATATTCAGTGTTTTAAGCCGATTGTCTATGGCTTGGCGGCAGTCTTCTTGCATCTTGTTCCGAGAATTGCGAGTTTATCAGAACTACTGAAGTTTAATTATTAAATTCAAAAATAAGTTATAAAAATAATAGTGTGAAAAAACTAAAAAAAACACGTTTTTGCAACTAACTAAACTAAAAATTGAAAACATATTATCTTTCTATATTAAAATATAAAAATGTGTCTCGGGAGCAGTGGTAGCCTAGTGGTTGAAACCTGGTCTCTCAATCGAGGCTCCGTGGTTCGAATCCCAGGCCACCACTGATTTATCTAAAATGATGTGCATATTAGAAATTAATCATCACTGCTTTACGGCGAAGGAAAACATCGTGACGAAACCTGCACACCTAAGTGTTTTCAAAAAACATACAAAATACGACCAGGTGCGAGTCGGACTCGCAGGAGAAGGGTTACGTAGCATTATCATTAAATAAAGTTGAAAAGTTTTCCAACTACCAACATTAGTTTGTTTTATAGTATAAAAGGTGGATGGGAGGGGTGGAAAAAGCACCCTATCACTTTTCATGTGCCTTGAACAGTAAGCGAGTAAAACCTATTTTTTTTTGTTAGTACTAATAAATAAAAATGAGATGGTGTGTGTCAGTGTTAATCAACACAACACAAGAACTGGTCCAATTTACACGAAATTTTGCACTGATGTAGCTTATTGAGCTGGTCAGTCTATAGGCTACTTTTGATTTCAATATTTATCGCTTTTTAAAGATGGCGACTATTTCAATGACATCACTACACCCGTTGATTTCAGACTTTCATATTTCCTTTTAATATAAAAAGAAAATGCTAAAAATAAAAAAAAATCTGATGGCATATATGAGGTTAACATTTAATATTCTATTTTCTTTAAGTTAAAAAAATTGTGATACAAAAAAATCACCATTATGCATCACCATTACATCGGACTCTTCCTGTTAACTTTGAGTAATCAAGTTCCGAATACCACCCAGAGACCTTACGCAACTAAGAGCAAACAGTCGAGACCCTAAATAAATGACTGCATGATCATCTGCACAGCCTCACATACACCAAATATATTGTTTATTTTATGAATGTATATACTAAATAAATATATTAAAGTAAAGACTTAATCTTGGAAGCCAACTTTTTTAAAAACAATGTTCAGATAGAACAATGCAAAATAATTCATGAAAACTCATGTTTCAGCCATTCAGCAAAGTCGAAATTTGATTTTTTGGGCAAAATTGACTGAAACCAAAACTTTCGGTTGGTCACTATAAATGTATTAAATGGATTAACTGGGCAAGACAATGACATAGAATACATTTCACAGTGTAAATACATATTTACAATAATCACATGCATTATACATAACTAAAAATATGTTTTTATAAATTATTTTATTATA
>MOOZ01001386.1:19058-31383 GCA_002930495.1 Cecropterus lyciades | reverse complement strand
ATTATATTTTATGCTTTTTAGAATCAATCCCATTGCACAAGGAATGAGGATGTGGGAGGGTGTTGAGTCAATTTTCACATCTCACCGGTTAAGGAAATCTCCAATTTATAGTATCAAAATATCTTGCTTCGTACATTATAAATATAAAATAGTAAATATGTACATATATAAAACTTAATGTTTTTCTAAAATTATAACTAAACAATTATATTTCATAACCACTGTGACACAAAACTTTAGTTCAATTCTTAGGTCGGCACAGACAATTTCTTAATAAATATGAATTTTTAGACCGAAGTTTTTAAAATGTTATTAGGATTCCCACGAATTATGCAAACAACATCTATTTAATGTAGGCAAATTAACAGTTGTCAAAAATTGAAAACTTTTTGTTTTGACAACATAAGGTTAGTTTAGTTTTTTAGTTTTAACATTCTAACAAGTTTCACATTATGTCAGTTATGATAAAGATATTACTGTGTATCTAATAACGGAATAAAAAGTAATGTTACCAGGCAAAGGCGGGAATTTTATGTCGTCGTCCACCGTTTGTACTTGAACCGGCTTCTCAGACTCCACAGAATTATTTTCACTACTGGTACTTTCGTCCATCATGTCGTATTATTGTTTTAGACAATCCACTATTAAACTTATTTATTGAATGAAGATGCCATAAGAAAAAGTACTCAGAAAATTAGTAAATTATAGCAGAATCCCAGAAATTTACGATTTCCCACGTTTACAAGTCTCAACGATGCCGTATTTCAGCCATTTTGGCATTTTTGACATATAAAATATACTTATTTATTGTAGTGTTTTCTATCTCTCCTTCAGTTTATCTAATGTTACCAACAAAAAAATATATAGTCGAAAAATAAGTTTGTGATCTTTGTCTTGTATAAATATTATAAAAGTTCGGGAAACTTAAAGCGGTTCTTCGTTGGCTATATATAAGCTGTCGCCACATTACACAATTTGACTGTTGATTATATTGCTGAAGTTGCAATGAACATTAAATGGACACCATGCATTACATATTGATTGCAATTTAATTAAATTGTTCATATAATTGTATAGCGTAGACATCAAATTTGATTCGCACTAAAGGTCTATACTGGACGGAGAATAAACGAGCATTGTGGTGAGCACCGAATACACCCGCAGGTTATCAATATTACCGTATTCGCACCGATTTGTCTGTGCTTGGGGAGTATGAAAAAGTTGCTATATGGAATTTAAAAATATTTCATGCTCTTAGCGATATTATGTTGAATACTTTTTGATGACACAATTTTATTCCGAATATATTTTTTTTATTAAGTAACAACAATGGTAACGGATTGTCTTTGGTTGTATATTCCTGTTATGAATCACAACGTTCGTAATATATTGTTGTCTTGCATTCACAAGTACTATAAACAAATTGTTTTTTTGGTTGTGTGCTCAGCAGCAGCTGGTCAGCCAGCGACGTTTTTGTCTGCAATACGGCATAGATAAGTGTAAGTTACTAAAGTAATAGATTGCCATCTTAGAATAATCTGCGAAAATACGACATCTTGCCGTCAAACCAAAGTACTAATATGTAACTTTTTTACCATTCTGAGAGAATAGATGGCGCTTTTTTACGTTGCGCTCTGTTACGTGAAAAGCGCTGAACCGATTGTATCGATAAGTCGATATCGTTTCAGTTAGTCAGTTTTCATTAATTTTTATTTCAAAATTCTTAATACAAAAACTGACAAACTAAAACGGCATTGATTTGTCAATTACAAAATTAAGAGGAAATTAAATTAGGCGAAAGTAAACAATATTTAATTATATTTATTTATTTTTTGTTTTTATGTTTAACAAAATATCTAATGGCCATTTATTTTATTGGATCGTTTTCATCATTTACATTTTTGCCACATAATAAATTATTTATTTCAAATGTTAAGAATTTAAAGTATTCCTTTGTTTATTATAAACTGTTTTACTTTTTCTCTGAGTGAGTTTACATCTAACAAAGTTTAGTGAAACCAGAGAGGTAATTATTAATTCTATGTATTTATTTCATTGGATTCACAATTGGCGGTTTTTTTAAGTAATTTGTTCGATGTGTAACAGACATTCCAGCATTATTTTACTGGGATAGTGAAGTATACATTTTGATGGTTTTTTTAAAGGTTATTTGGAATATGTAGCTTCACTATCCCCTTCTAAATATTTTTTGCATTTTAAACAATTTGAATTATGCCCATTTATGATACTTATTAGCCAGGCACAACAGTATGCCGCTGCTGCAAGTTTTTTCACATCCCCAGCAGCAAAGATCTAGACTTCATTGTGCAATTTTTTTTTTTTTTGCTAAAATGCTTCTAAATTTTTAATCCAGCTCGAAATAGATGGAACCACATCTGCTTATCTACTAACAAACTGCTTTGTTTTTAATATTAGAATGCTTTTATCCCATAATTTATTATGTGGTGATTTTTAGGAGACTGCTGCTCTATAAATTTTGCCATTTTCAATTTTATTATAATATCCATTAATGGAGTCAATTAATTTGTCAAAAAATAATAAAGTTTCTGTTGTGTCCTTGCACTCTTGTGAAATTCTGCCAGTACCTGAAACAATAAAATCACTAATTAATATTGGTTGCTTGAAGAATTACAAAAAAAGTGCAAAAATAGTTTTTTATTTAAAGCTAAAGTATATGAGCTTTCTTTAATGAATTGGCATTTCTATTGTATTATTGGTATTTATTTATATGTACATATGTATCACATTATTGTATTGTTATATATTATTAGTATAGACAATTATTGTACATGTACATTATGTATAATCAAGGTATGTATTACCTATGACTAGTATAATATTGTCCAATTTATAAATGATATCATTTATTTATTTTGCTTACAAAATTTCCAAACGCACCTTCAAACATTTATCTCAGCATCACCTCAGGTTGACCGGTAGAAAATGCCTTAGGCATTAAGTTTATCTATGTAAAATTTCTGTGCCAAAGTTAAATAGATAACATAAAAGTGTAGAGATTTTACCTGCGGTTAACCCCATAGCAACACTGATAGTTTTACTGGACACTTGCATGCAGTATTTTACTCTCATCTTGGGGATGATGTGTAGTATTTATTGCATGGTGTGCGGTTAGCTTAGCACCAATCACATGCCCTCCAAGCCTGGGCCTTTTTTGTAAAGGGCTTACATACACATGGGAAAATACTTTTCTTATAATTGTTTGTGCTGTTTTAAACTTGTGGTGCTTGTAATTCCAATGCAAAAGCTTAAAGCAACAGGTTATTTCTATCTTTTTAACCTCTGACCATAAAAACCAATACATGGTCTAAAAAATTTATTTGCGGTCCAATCCATCATCGCTAAATCCTTTTATCTTCTAGCTTAGAGTCCCGGGGTTTTCCTGTTTACGGGATGATCGTGATGATGGCAGAGCAGGGTGTGCATTGTTAATTAAAAGATCTTTTCCGCTTTCCCACTCAATCCTCTTTCTCAAGAAATCGATGCTTCTGTGGCTTGCATAACCAATATTATATATTATATTAATTTCATCTCAATTTATATTTCTGATCCTAAACTCTCTCTGATCCCTGATTTTTCTAAAATTTTGTTATCAGTCCCTCCTCCACTTATTATTTTAGGAGACTCCCACTCGCACCACAGTTCCTGGGTATCATATTATACACATTTTTTTCCCCCTGATTGGTGAACCTCTTCGATGATATTAATGTTTGTGTCAAATATAATGGCTCTCCTACTCGTCGTGTATATCTTGGTCAAAATCCAAAATCTGCAGTTGATATTTCTGCTTGCTCTCCAGACCTTCCATGTTTACTAAATTGGAACACGTTACCCCACTCTTTTGGTTGCAGTCATTTTGCAATTATAATATCAAAACCTTCTTCAGTAGTCCCCATCCTTGCTCCTGAACCTCTTCTGAAACATAAAATACAAGAGGCTCATTGGCAAAAAAAACTTTGTATGTTGAATGAAATTTTAACGATTTTAACCAAATATTTTTTTCTCAAAACTACTTACATTTTGGTAATACATTGATTGAAGTTGCCAACTTATTCATTCCCAGGAAAAAGCCTTATTCTTCTAAACTTCCCTAACCTCCTTGGGACACTGAATGCACTTCTTCTGTAAAAGAAAGAGATAGTGCTGAGGACATCTTTAATGAATCTTTAAACCTTGATGATTTTAAAATTTTACAAAGAGTTACTGCTCGTACCAAAAGGCTACTTTTCAAAAAGAAGAAGATAGGATTGATGGGGTTTTGTGAGAGTTTAACCCCCAGGACTTCCCCATAACTTGTATGGAGAAATATGAAACGGTTTAGAGGTTCATTGAAGCCTGACCTCTCTTCACTCTTATGATTTTTCGGTTTGGCTGGAGGACTTCGCAGATAGCCGAGCCCCTTCTGTTCCTTGTGATTTCCCTTTTTCCGTATCCTTCCAATTTAACTTCCTTTGATGAAAGTTAACATTTGACGAATTAAATACGGCACTTACAAAGTTGAGAAATACCTCTTGAGATGAAGATGGTATCCCATACAGTTTTATTACCAAATTAAGCACTTCTAGTCAATAGCACTAGCACTTCAGTATCTTTTGGACATCCTGAACGACATTTTTATCACGCGAGAAATACCTTATGACTGCAAATGCCAAATCATCATTCCTATTTTGAAGCCAAATAAAGATCCAGAGATCATATAAACCAATTGCTCTTTCATCAACATTAAGTAAAGTTCTTGAACATCTAATTAAAAATCGCCCAGAATGGTATTTGGAAAATAATGAGTCTAGCAAAAAGTCAATTTGGTTTTCGTAAAGGCAAAAGCACTAAGTCTTTATTTTTCTAAAATGATGTAGGATGCTTTTTAGATGTTCCAGTGAGAATCGTACACTACATTTGAAAACTTTTTACGGGCAGAACTATTAAAATACGAAATGGTGGCTTCCTCCTTCTTCCTAAAACTCTATGGTAAGGAATTCCACAAGTTTCAGTATTAAGCCCCTTACTGTACAGCATTAATACTTATGATCTTGAACAATCGGTCCTTCCTTGTTGTAATATTCTCCAATATGCAGATGATATCACCTTATATACATCACCCGATTGTATCGATACAGCAACATCTCATATAAATAAAGATTTAAGTTACCCAAATGTCTGGTTAGATGAACATGGCCTTTCATTATCCCCATCAAAAAGGTCAGTTGTTATTTGTTCCCGTTCAAGATTCACTCCTGCAAATGTAACATATGAAGGACACGCCATCTCTAACGAACCCTTTGCAAAATTTCTTAAAGTTTTCCTGGACTCCAAAATGTCTGATGCCCCTCATCTATATTATGTAGTTATTAAATGTGAGAAAGGTATTAACGTCCTTCGTGCTATATCAGGCGTTTGGTAGAGTTCCCACCCATATAACTAAAAACTTATCTATAATGCTCTTATTAGCAGTCGTATCGTAAAACAGCCCTAAAGAAATTCGACATCATACAGGCTAAATGCTTGCGTATTATTCTTTGTGCAATGAAATCTTCACCAGAAAATGCTCTAAAAGTGGAATGCTTAGATCCTTTTTATTCCTCCGCAGACAATATGTGTCTGATAGATTCATGTTTAGGTTTATTTCATGTTCATCTCATCCACTTTTTCCTCGTCTAGCCTTAAGAAGTTTCAAATAATCGATATTGGCATCATACGCAATCCAACAAAATTATTAAGAGCTTTTTAAAGATAAAAAATCTTTCTACATCCGTTTATAGTCGTAATATCAACCCTTTATTCCAAAGTGATGATTCTTCGCTTATGTTTACTCCTAAAGTCATTTTAAATTTTGGAGTTGAATAAGATGATCCTGCAGCTAACCAAAATTTTATCAGAATTCTGTCTGATTAGCAAGACTGGATACCGGTGTTCACTGATGCCTCCAAATTATCCCCGACGGTAATGTTGGTGCTGCGGTTTGGATTCCAAAATTCAATGTGTCTTTATCCTTTAAATGCCCTTCTCGGACATATGTAATCATACGTGAATATTGCCTATTGTCTTATATAAGGCACTTCTATTTGCTAATTCTCATAATATCTCTAAAACAATTCTTTTGTAGAAGTTGTTTACAAAAAATGTGTAGTAATCAATTCTAAATAAAAATTAAGAACCCCCTTGTTTTCAAGATTAAAGAGTTACTGCTTAATTGTAGTCAAAAGGTCCTTGATATAGTACTTGGTTGGATTCCTGGGCACTCTGGTATTGCAAGGTGTTATATATATCACTAGATGAAAACCCGGCTTCGCTCGGTTGAAATGTGACTATAGGCAGGCAGATATTTTTGTAGTTATAATCAACTAAAAGGTTTTACACCTTAGAATTAGAAGCAGCTACTCTTAAAAGCTGCCAGTTCGCTAGACTCCACCACTTCTAGTAGCTAGTTTACGGGTCCCTGTGCAGGCGACACACAAATTCAAATTCCAAGCATATTTATACGAACCTCCACACTTCGATCAAATATGTACTAGATTAAGTGTTGCATACAAACGGAGCTCCAAAAAGTGGCAGGAGTTTGCTACGTACAGTATATATGACAATATATACAGACATGCAAAATATGGCTTATGTCATAAAAGCATGTAAATAATAGCCAACCTTATTGTTTTGCATTAAAGTTCAGTTTCGACTAGCGAGTAATGGACATAAGACATTTTACTCCGCGATATCAAAGGAGCCCCTAAAATTGTATGACCGTATGCAGTGAGTACTGGAAATTCAACTGTATTAATATCCACTTAACGCTAAAATTATAGTAGTCACTTACTTATGACCTTTTTTAATACATTATGTTCCCGAAAAGAACGTAGAACTTATGGAGTTGCTTTCTTGACAAAAAGTAGATAATTCTTATATATTAAAAAAAATATTACGTTTAAAGCATTTAATCTTTAAAAATATATACAAACATACTTTTATTATATTACAAACATATATATACAAACATACTTATTAGATTAGGTAAATTGAAACATCTATTACACCGTTTTTTAAAAATCAAACCCTAAGAGGGTTAAATAGAAGTCCGGCAATTTTAATGCAAACTCAATGAAACTCGGTATATGGCTTTACAATTTGATATAGACACACATTTTTAGCCGTATTAAAATATTCAACCCCTAAGGTGGGAAATAATGAGTTTGCAAGTTTGTTTGAAAGTCTGCTAATTTTGATGGAAACTCAATAAAGTTTATTATTGGGCTTTGCTTTGTTTAATGTAATAAAATATATTTTTTACCATTTTTGAAAAATCAACCCCTAAGAGTTAAATACTGATTGACGGTTTTTTTGAAAGGCCGCCAACTTTAATGCAAGCTTGATAAAACATAGTATTTAGTTTTTTGGTTTGATGTAATTAAATATCTATTTCAACGTTTTATGAAAATCAATCCCTAAGAGGGTGTAATAGAGATTGCAAATTTGTATGAAAGTTCGCCAATATACATAGATGCAAGCTCAATGAAACTTAGTATTTATCTTTACAGCTTTTTATTATTAAACGTCTATTTCACAGTTATTGGTAAATCCCCCTTTTTTGTTTCGAGTGGGAAACGTTTAAGAGGTACCCGACGCCGTGAGAACATCGTCGGGTTATGTGGGATTTGTACCACACTAAACCCCCTCGGTGGCGTCTTCAGCGCGGTGAAGAGGACTCCCGTAACTCAGTCGGAACTCAACCGGAGTCCTCCAAGCGAGGGCTCTTCCCCGGTGACCAATAACGCTTACCGCACCTTCTGATCTTTACGACGGCATGCGGCCACATGTGCTGTCGTCCTACACGGCGTCGCTTGCTGGACGGTTCGAGCTCCCACACTTGCCGCCCGCGACCTCAAAAGGCCCGTTTTAGTAGCCTAAAAGGTATATGCTCACCTGGGAAGAATTCGAAAGGGGCATCGCGCTCGGAGGGCTTTGGTTGTATTCCGTTGGAAAATGCGAAGTCCTGCACGCAGCGCCGAGGACGGTGTCCAGAGGGGGTTTAACTGCGGAAAAAATCCCACAAAACCACGCCGTCGGGTACCTTTTGAAGGTTTTCTCTCGAAGACATAAAAAGGTGAGATATAGGGGCTAAAAGTTTGTTTGGAATCCCACTGGTATAAAAAAACTCTAACTCCTCACCTAATTATTGTTAGGTTCTATTGGTAGAAATAATGTAGAAGGCGAGGCAAGGGCTTATAAAGGATATTCTGGAAACACTACCCTGAACGGGTTAAAATGGGAATTGAAATACTCCCAACGCGTGTTTCAAGGGTCCAAGTCCAAGGAGCGGGAAAAAGAGAGAATTAACCTCTCGCAACAAAAACTACTGATAAAAAAACTCACAGAAGGTGATCTCATAAGAAGTCCAACACCAGTCAGTGTGCCCGTGGCTTCGCCACTTAATTTATAGAGAAAGGCAGGAGTAGTGTAACGCGGATGACAGAAGGATATCATGTCACCCCGGTGAGAGAAGGGTATTCATGTCGATGCACAAAAAAAGGCTGAAATTTAATACAGATATTCCAGTTTCTAACTTCGGAGCGTGAAATTCCAGATGTAGGTTATTAATCTTCTTAATATGTTGTAGAAGAAGGAAGGTAGAAGAGTGGGGGAAAACGCTTAAAAGGCAGCGCCGGCTGTTCAGCTGTCAAGAAGTCAACATCTCTGCGACGTTATTCTGTCCGTTGGACTTTTGATTAACCTGTTCCGAAATTGTGTCAGAGGTCTTATTTTTAGTTTTTGTTTAATTTTGGTTTGTTAAAAATTTAATTGTGATTAAAGTAGATTCGTTTTTGTAAAATTGTATTTTCAGGGTAGTAGTAAATTTGTTTTTTAAAAAATCACTTATGGTCTTATTTCTAAGAATATACATATTACGTGTCACGTTGTTTGTCCGCGATCCACTCCTAAAACGAGTTCGTGTTCTTTTTGCTTGATATTAATAACGGCAACAAGTAGAAGCTTGAAATATTCACAGAATATTTAGTTATACATATATTCATTTTGAAATAAAGTAAATATTTAAAGGGGCTCCCATATAACATACGTGATTTTTTTGCCGTTTTTTATAGATAATGCTACGGAACAAGAGGAGGCATTAATTTAATAAAGAGTGTTTTTCCATCGTCAGATATGTTATATGTTGCTTTATGTCTGGTTGGATATGCAGAAAGAAATACATTTTGTTGCCAGATAATAACACCACATAAAATAATATATACAAAGAAGTATTCAACAATTAAAATAACCATAATCATTTTAATATTCACTTGAAAGGTAACAGACAAGTGGCAACTGAAGGACCGCTTAGTTTTACGGATACAGGATGATTGCTTGCGTTCGACTTACTGAAAACTAAACTGTAAACATATGAGGCTGCATACCAGACTTGCCTTAATTATCAAGCTACATTCTCTAATTTTTATCCCCAGACTAGAGAAATAATAATAAAATAACCAAACTTCACATTATATGATCGAGCCTATGGCGATAGGTAGAATTAAAACAGCAGGTTGTCAACATTGTACAAGGATTTATAAACCCAGAGACCGGTGTTTATTTATGAAAGCAAGATGCTTTTACTGTAAGAAACTTAGGCATGTTGTGGCAGCTTGACGAAAATAATAATAATGTGCACCTAATGGATCACTTGGTGAAAAGTAAAACTCAAGACTTGTCTGTTGGAGATTATATGATGTTTACATTTGTTCAGATAGGTACCAGTCTCTTATAAGTTGAGATTGTGATTAATGAAACAAGATTGTTAATAGAAGACTCTGGGGCATCATGTTCATCATATCAGACGGTCTCCTCCACTTAGTTCTTAAAATTAAATAAATGACATGGACAAGTGATCCATTAAAAGTGTTAGGTTAATGCCATTTTCGCTAATAAGAAGGCTCAATATGACTTAATAGATGTAGCTGGCGAAGGCCTAATCTCTTGGGTCGAAACTCCCTTTCCTTTGAAGAAACAAGTTGAAGAAGAATTGGACTCTATGGTTACAGCAGGAATACTGACTCCAGTGAAATATTCTAAATGGGCGATACCCCTTACAATAGTAAAGAAAGATCATGGTTCTCTAAGAATCTGTGGAGATTATCGTGCAATGGTTAATGCATCAATAGAGGTAGATAAATATTCTCTTTAATGGATTTCGAAAGCTCACAAACAAGCCACATCTGCCTTCATTTGGGTCATGCATGCACCGGTGTGTATGCTTGCTTGTCAAAATCAGAGTACGGGATAGTTCTCTTTGTGAATGTGGTTTTGACGATGGGATGGTAAATCATAATTTTTTCAATTGTCCTCAATTGACATTATATGACTTTATATGACATTTTCCCCCGATATACCAGGTCTATCAACTTTCAGTCTTCAGTTCTTTTATAGTTTATTTAATGAAATATATATTTTTATTCATGATTTAAAATTTTTAAGTCTGAAGTTAATTTTTTAGGCATGTAGTTAGATTATTTTCTTTCTTCCTACTAATATTTTCCATTTCCTACTAATATTTTTTTTGTATGATTCCATT
Source organism: Cecropterus lyciades (assembly GCA_002930495.1). Classification (NCBI taxonomy): domain Eukaryota; kingdom Metazoa; phylum Arthropoda; class Insecta; order Lepidoptera; family Hesperiidae; genus Cecropterus; species Cecropterus lyciades. The sequence goes on along the minus strand of MOOZ01001386.1, from coordinate 20,789 downwards.
ATTGTTTTGTGATGTTTGTGTCGTCATTTAATGCTATTGAGGTGTCCTGGACCAAATCCCTGACATTTTTCAAAATTAAACACCAAACATTTTTCCAGCATGTTACTTTCATATAACCTCGTAATTGGCCAAATACATCTCACAAACAAGAGATGTAAATGCCATTATAGAAAAAAGAAAAAATAATGATAATGATAAGGCAGGTAGGTACTTACTCAGATAAGACTGGACGTTAACATTTTCAGTGGTAGATGGTTGCGGTAAAAGGGATTCTGGAACCAATACACATTCTTCAGGAATACCTGTGAACAAATTTAAAGTATTTGGAAACCCTGCGTATAAAATTGCCGAGCACAGCAATATACTATAAAATAAAATAAGTACTAGCTTTACGCAGTTCCACCCGCACTATACCTATTTCCACAGGATAATAAGTAGCCTGTGTTCTTTCCTGAGGTCTACAATACTATGTACTTCAAAATCGGTTCAGTAATTAAGCTGAGAAAGGGTAACAGTTACTTTTATTGCAAAAGTAACTCTCGTCTGTCTGTACATACATAAGAAGGGATCATTCTGAGACTCGAAAAATAATACATACACATAGAATAGACATTATACCAACTTTAACAAAAAATATTTTCATGTTTATTATGAGACTAATAATTAAGTACACTTACCTGGCAAATTCAGTTTTGGAACAGACATTCTGCTTAGCCTGTTTTTAGAGTGGTGATAGATTTGTTCAAAATGTTGATGGCATATTCTTCGGTTACGAAATATATGATCATGATCCTCTCCAAGCAGGCCAGCATTAGTGACCCATTTTAAAAATCTTTCAGGTTCAGTTGAAGGATTTGGAAAGCCGTGTAGTACAGCACCTATTAGAAAACGATAAAATGTAATAAGAATTTTCACAATATGTACTATGAAATTAGATACTGAATAAATCCGCCAAATGCGAGTCGGACTTGCATACCATTATCTATAAAAGACACTATAATATTACACAACAAAAACGGCAGAAAAAAACCTTGCATCTGTGCATCTCTGCATAGTATCTGTTATTATAGCAACAGAAACACGATCAACAGTGAAAATTTCAAGTCTCTAGCTATCACGGTTCATGAGGGACAGCCTGGTGACAGATAGACTCAGTAATAGAGTCCCGTTTTTTTCTTGGGTATAGAACTCTAAAGAGTACGAAATATAGAACCCTAACATGTAGATAACTGTAAATCTCAAGACATATGGTCAGTTTATAAACTTGTTATCTATAAATAATAGAAATTGGTAATTAGGTTTGAGAAGAGGTTATCGGCTGCTGTTGGTGGTATTTTACAAAATATTTTTTTATGATACTAACCTTCCACAAGGGTGGATTTGCAAGAACGGACACAACACTTTTTTTGAGGCATTATCTCAACACTATAACATAAAAGAATCACTGTCCAACAATCCAACTCCAAAGTCACAACACACTGTTGTCTCAACAGTCAACTGAATTTAATGCCGTGTCCTCACGTTTGCCATTTGGCGCAAACTCCAAACCTCTACAAACGCTTGACCTTGATTTTGGAAATGAAACACTATCATCCACACGCTTGCTAATCAGTTAGTGTGTTTTGAAAGAGGCACGTAAGGACAGGCAGGAGGCGTAATGGACATTGAGCTTGTATGGGCCATAACATTTAGCTTAAGCTATTTATTATTATATAACAAAAAAATAAGTAA
>MOOZ01001385.1:319615-329728 GCA_002930495.1 Cecropterus lyciades | reverse complement strand
AGGACTAAGATGGAATGCCTCGGAAAAGTATGTCTCCCTTACCACACCCTTCAGACCAGAACACAACAGCGCATAACACTGCTGTTATTAGGCAGAAATACTACTACTACTTTTATCCGTGGTATATATAATTTGTCTTATTTTATTGACCTACTACGTTTGTAAAAGCGAGTCGAACGGGATTCAATCTGAATCTTCAATTCACAACAACCAATTGGTTGTATATATATAACTATAAATATTTTCAGTATACCCCAAAAGTGTTTCTCGATAAATGGTCTTATGCAAAAATATTTTTTAAATCAAACTTCCTTTACATTCAAAATAGGCATAAAATCTCTTAAAAGATCCATTTTAATAATGACACAACCATCCTAATTACCTTAGTCACTGATCTGAAATACAGAATTGCTGGTTCAATATCGAAGAAAGAATCAACAAATGTCTGTAATAACATTATATTACTACAAATTTGACATTATTTATTCGCAGATCCTAGACATGTGTTGGCTAGACGATGAGTTCCTGGTAACGGGCTCAAGGGACTCCAAGCTAGCGCTGTGGAGAGCACCCCAGGGGCCTCCGCAAAGGGCTCCGCACCACGACTTCGTAGCGCCCTTGGCTTTAAGGGAGTGTAGAGCAGGTGAGAATTACTATACTCATTAAATTCTATAAAAAGAAAAGGATAGAAATATATAAAAAGGTATATACGTGTAAATGAAGAATGTTATTTAAGGTTAAAAAAATAACCGTCACGGGACGCCTGACAGATGTGAAAAAACGTTCATACAAGTAATATGCATAAAAGACAAGATTGCGACAGGAACTACATGTATAGCATAATGAAATAACGCCATCTATGAACAGTACCCCGCACTAAATCGAACTAACAGCCCCCTTAGTTTTGTTCGATACTTAATAGTTCCGAAAATATATAACAGATGGCGCGAAAATACATACGGTGTAGCGATCGCCACGCGAACAATCAGGTTTACGTGCGCTTATAGATGTTTCACATCAAAAAGTGATTTAGTTTAGTTACTAGCAAAGGACATTTCCTTTGCTGGTAACTAAACTAAATCACTAAAAGGAAAGCTATTTAGTCTGATTCAAAGGACCTGGTCTAATAATACAGGATAGCGTTTGAGACGCTATTTTAATTCCTTTTTTATATCGGATTGAAGTATAATAAATAAATAAATAAATATAATAAAAAAAAAAAATAAGTAGCAAATGAGTATACAGTCCACCTGATGGTAAGCGCCACTACCGCCCATACACATTTATAAATAATTTTATATAGAACAGGGTTCTATCTGAAGTTGATTACAGATGCGTTGCTACTCCCTAGGACAAAGTTGGTCGCCTTTTATACAAGTGAGCCGTTAATCACAGCCTTTCAGCGAAACGCAAAAATTGTTTCACGCTTAAAGTAGGTGTGGCGGTGGTACTTCCCCGGCACTCTAACTAATTGCACTGGTTTTGCCACCTGGCAAAAAAAAGAGGAAACAAATTCAGATGTGATATAGTAATCTATACTAATATTATAAAGCTGAAGAGTTTGTTTCTTTGTTTGTTTGAACGCGCTAATCTCAGGAACTACTGGTCCGATTTGCAAAATTCTTTCGGTGTTAGATAGCCCATTTATCGAGGAAGGCTATAGGCTATATATCGAGGCATTTATCGAGGAAGGCTATAGGCTATACGCTAAGACCAGCAGGAGCGGAGCACCAATGAAGAATGTTTCAAAATCGGGGTTTTTTTTCTAATGAGACCTTCTGCTGCATGCGCTGCGTAAACGGTTAAAGTTTCGTAAAAATTACGTATGACAGAATTGATCCCCTTTAAAAGTTCTAAAAAAAAGTCAGCGACAGCATATGTCTATCTTTACAGGTAAACTCACTGTACCCTTTTATATGCTCATCAAATTTCTTCCAAAATAATGCATCATTTGCGAAGTTATTGTTAAAAATATATTATTTATTCTTATCCAAATAAATACATAAATTAGTTTTTTACTTTGTAGTAACTAATACGCGGGTGAAACCGTGGGGCGCAGCTAGTACGTAATATAGGAGCAGTGATAGCCTAAGGGTTGAAACTCGGCCTCTCAATTGAGTGTCGGAGGTTCGAATCCCAGGCATTCACCACAATTTTTTCTAAAATTATATGCGTATTAGATAGATAGATACCAATCCGCACTTGGCCAGCGCGGAGGACTATGGTCCAAAGCACTCATTCTGTGAAATATGACGATGATAGTAATACGCCATAGATCTCTTTACAAAACACACCCTTAAGACAACTGTTTTATATATTTTCTAAGGTCCTGTACCAAAGAGTAATTATATTAACATGTAGACGTGACGTCCCCAGGGCAAAAGGTCCGCGCGTTAACGTTCAACGCTCGCTGGCGGGAGGTGGCCGCGCTCACCCTCAACGGGTACATCCACGTGTTCAGCGCGCAGACCTTCCGCCAGACGCTCTCCCGCAAGCTGCCCTCCTGCCAGGACCTCGTCTGCCTCGCCACGCAGGTAACGCGGCATATGAGTGGCATGGCTGGGGAACCAAAGGCTCTGAGCCAAAAAATAAATTAGAGCCTCAAATGATTTATTTATATTCTGAATGTGGGAGAAATTTTCAGTAGTTCAATTTACAGTTTGTAAGTCAGAGTCCGAGGGGCCCCCTAAGTTTGGATGCCCCAGGGCACTGTCCCGTCTAGCCCTCCGGTAGTTACGCCACTGAATGTAAGGCAAGATACTAGCTAGTTAGCTGGCTGGCTCGAAATTTTAGGGTGATTTTCAATGGGCGGGTTAAAGCCTGTAGCGCTTTTAAGATGAGACAAAAAGTGGATTTCTTTTTGGTAGTTTCTTTAGGATCTCTGTAGCCCCAAACATGTTAAAAAAATCATGGTCATATCTAAAAACAAGACACTTGAAGCTATAATTTACTTTTTTGCTATACTATCACTTTCCTCGCAGTTACAGCTTGTTGAAAATTGCCCAAAAAAAAAAATATTTTTTTATATTTCCCCTTATTTTTTGTGACTTGTGTATATTATGTACTTAAAGTCAAAACACACATTCACATTATATCTATTCCAGGAGAGCGGTGTATACGCGATCGGCTGCAAATCTTACACATTACTGCTGGATTGTCGCACGCTGCAATCGGTAAAGAAGATCACCTCGCGGTACAACGGCTGCGGGATCCGCTCGGCGAGCTTCCGTGGAAACATGCTTACTATTGGCACTGGGCTCGGTGAGTTATATGATTTAAATATTATATATATATTCAGGGACGTCATACCCTCCGATCTCTCATATGCTGCGACTAAGTCGACATAAGGGCGGTTGAGCAAGGATGTTCGGGCCTCGAGGTGTACCCTCTTTACCCGGACAATTCTCTAGGAGATCGAATACCTCCCGGATCCTTAACATTTATACGTAATAATACAATGTTATTTAAAACATTGTAATATAATGTACAAATGTAAAAGATATTTATCATCCCCACTGTTTAGTGGGTGGTTTGCTTAAATATTAAATAAGGATTAATGGAGGAGTGGTAGTCTAATGGTTGAAAATCAAGGGTCCCAGTTTCGATACCCAGGCATTACTGATTTTTCTAAAACGAATATAACGCGTATAAGAATTATAATAAATAATTACCGATACTAGAATTAGCTTCTTCCTAATAAATAAAAGAAAGATATAATAGAAACAAAAAAGACAAAACCGCTGAGTTTCTTGCTGGATCTTCTCAGTTGAGGTCATGTTCCGAACAGATAATAGTGTAAGAAAAATATTGAAACTAAACAATTTGGAAGTACTCCCGTGGGTGTCTGCAAAAAATAAAAACATTTACATAAAGACATAGACGGAATAGTAAATAATGTATAAACAACATAAACTCTAAGTTTACATTAACATTGATTTGAAATTCTTTCTAACTTTGCAGGTCTGCTAATGTTCTATGACCTGCGAGCCGGAAAGTATCTAGAAAGTAATATACATTCATCAAAAACTGTAACGTTAAGGGCTTCCAGAGGTTACGTGGTGAGTAATAAGTTACTATTCTTGTTATGACAGCATTATAAATATGTGATTGTAACACGGTTAATTGACAACTGAAATTATTTCCATAATCTCAGTAATTAATGAAGACTAAAGACTTTTTTCTTTCTTTCATTGTTAACAAATATAAAAAGATACTTCCAATGTAGATTTCCAATGTGGCTTTGAGTAAAAACCTTATTTTTTCTATTCTCTCTTCGTTTTATAATTGCCTACAAATTATAATTGTTTTCCTTTTTTATTTGTATCATACATACATATAAAGCGAGCTATCACGAGCAGTGTTAGCCGAATGGTTGAAACTCGGCCTCTCTTGTAGCGTAGGTAACGCTACAAGCGTTGAGCTACAGATGTTAGTGTCTGATTCTATCAGACCATTAAATTTCGGTACCAATATGCCAAAATTCGCTCGACGCTAATGCTTGCAGGGCCGAAAAAAAAGTTTCGTGTGTGTGCAAGCATTCGCATGAATGTGCGCATTACACATAATTATTTATACCCTGAAACCCCTTAGAGGTTGATGTTCCAAAAACGGTAAAATACGTTCTTCATTATTTTTACCCAGAAAGCTGAATACTGAAGTTCACAGAGCTTGCTTCAGAACCGGCAAACCTTCAATCAAAATAAAAAAAAAATATCGTTTGCATCGTCCCCAGTTCCCCGATGAGGAGGCGGATGGCTTCAACCAAGTGAAGTACGTACCGGCCATCTACACCCACTGCTACGACGACAGCGGCACCAGGATCTTCACGGCGGGCGGCCCGCTGCCCGCGCCGCTCATCGGGAACTACGCGGGGCTGTGGCAGTAGACGCATGCCAGTGTGTCGGTGGTGTGATGTGGCTACGTAGGCTACGAAATGTGACAGTATCTGCAACGGGACGGTGTCTGCAATGTGGCAATGTGACAGTGACTGCAATTTGACTGCAAAATGTCAGTATTTACAATGTCATAGTCACTGCAACGTTACAGTGGCTGCAATGTAATGTGTCTGCAATGTAACAGTGGCAGCAACATGACAGTGGCTGCAACATGGTAGTGGGTATAAGTGACACTAACTGCAATATGTTAGTGATGGAAAGTGAAGTATACGCCAACCATGTATATTACAACAATACTAGGATTTTCACGGTCGGTGGTCACTTGTTCACACCAATCTGTGACAGCGTTTTTACGCGTGACAACAGCTGCAAGAAAGAGCAACATGAGATAGGGGTGACATCCAGAATATAAGCCGAGAATCGCATTGACAGGTTCTCCATTATCACTAGACTTTATTTCAACCAATGGAAGTCTGCCAGACACCTAGGCTACACCAATCAGTGAACCTGGATTCAAGCTGTTCAAAGCAACAGCTGCAAATCACCATGCAAGGGAGACTGCGGTGTAATAATCTTTATCGCCGACTTAATTAAAACAATTACACATATTCAAGCAAATTATGGTTGGTTGTCTATTTACCTGTCTAAGGGTACGTCAAAGAAGATGTGTTAACATTACCACAGCTAGAACGCTAAAATATAAAAGGACTGTCTTCCATATAAGTTAGATAATTGCAGCAACTAATCCTCAGTCTATCAGTGTACTATATTTATCACTACAGCAACTTACAAAGGCCAGTACAAGCAGTTATGAACATTCAGATAAAAAAAATTAAATATACTGAACAAATGGTAAAAAGTACTGAGGAGTGCAGACAAATAAGAATTATTTACCTGCGAATGTTTTAAGGTCTTGTCACTAGATCGAACCGACAGTTTTACCGTTCGCTATTCGCCCTAAATTGATTTTGTACAAAGAATTCGACAGATTGATTATCACTATTTAATTTTTTTGTTTATGACATAGATGTATCAAACGAAAACGCAGTCCTGATGAACCTGATGGTATGTGGCCATTGCTGATCATGGACTTCTGTAATTAACCTCACACAAGATTAGACTTTCATGAGGTTGGCCAATGAAGTTGCTACCCCTTGAGACCTAAGTTGGCTTTCCTTGGATAAGTATACCTCTCTTACCACACCCTTCAATCCAGAACACAACAACGCATAACTGCTATTATTAGGCAGAAATATGTGTGGCGGTGGCGCTTCTGGAGTCGAATCACAAAGTTTTATCACCTTTTACAAATAATGTGAACAACAAAATCTGTCATTAACTGTCAAACTGCTGGGCTGACCTAATGTGAATAGACCTTTAGCTGTTATTAAATGTACTGCCAGTGTTATATAATTAGGCTATGATTTTCTAATTACTAGAAAGCTAGTTAGGACAATTACTACCTGTTCTTTAAAACAAATGTCTTGATGTGACGTTGATGGAACAAACGTGAGAATTAGTTAATTTTACGAGTTTCTGTGTTGTGGTTTGAAGGGTGTGGTAAGGGAGAAAGTTTCATGTGGCTGTCTAACTTATTCCTCTGGGGACGCAACGCATTTGAAATAGCAAACAAGCATACAGCCATCTCATAGTAACTGCCCATGGACATCTGTCAACAATTTCATACTGAACAGGTGTGTTGAAGTCAACCACAGATGCCTTGCTACGCTTTAGGACTGAGATGGTTGTCTCATATGAAAGTGAGCCGGCAACCACACCCTTCCACCTCACTCAAGAATTATAGAAACAGGTGTGGCTGTGGTGTGGTACCTTCCCCGTAGAACAGTACTAGTTCGGACAACCTTGCAATGATCACCGATGTCTCAGATCAGATGAATGCTCGTAGACTCGTAGTCGTAGACTGGATGCTCGTTTGCTATTCCAATATTAAAAAAAAAATAGATTTAAACGACGCCCAGAAAGTGACTAGTGTTATTCTACATTGTCTTGTCTTATTCCGGAACGCGACTGCCAATCTAGACATATCTTTAAATTGTCTAAGCATAGAAATTAGCCATCATACTTGCTACCGACAAGATTCTAACCAGGTACAGCCACATCCTCTAAAGGGAATGCTTCTTTTTATACAATATTTTGTAAAATATTAGAGAAATAAGTTCTAGGGAATGTCGCATTTTGGACGCGTGTTTTGGAAGTGCAATTTCAATGAGATAGTTGGTATAAAAAATAGCCTCGTGGTTAGAAATTCGACTGGTCACGTTGGTCGGGGTTCGAAGTCAGTTAATTCAGTATGAGAAATTAATCACTTTTCAATGATGAAGGAAAATGAAGTGGGACAATTGTGATTTCAAATAAATTGCAAACTTTCTACCCAAAAACTTGTATGTAAGATACAAAATCTAGTTTTACTGAATATAAATAGGCTTCAGGCCGTATCCCACCAAGCTCAGCTAAGATTTGTGGACTTGACATCTTTGATAATATTTTCACCTAATCTCGGAGCTCATTTTAACGGGGTTTATGAACTAAGTACTTCTATAAATGCGTTTTATATAAATAATTAGGATTATATTTTTGCATAGTATCCTGTATTGTTTATTATAATGTATGTAACTATTTTCAATAAAACTTTAACAATGAACGGGTTATTTTACAACATTAGCCATATATTGATATTGTATTAAAAAAATTCATGTGATTTAAATATATTGTAGTATTTTTGTGTAATTATGTTATTTAATTGCGGTACACACAGATGTCAATATATTGGTCTGCCTCACGGAGGGTTCAAGGTTCATTCCCAGGTTAGGTAGACATTTCAATAATAGTTTTTCAAAAATAAATGTAAAATAGCATACGTTAGCAATTAACAATAGTGAATTGTTAACGAAAAAATAAGTGGATGTTTGAATACGTCACATCGCATTTAAAATAAAAACTAAATATATTATTTCACTATTTGAAATTAAATTGCTATTTTATATAATTTTTTGTAAATAGTAAAATTATTTTGCCGCCTTTTTCCTTTTATTTACTGATCGACATCCTTATTATATATAATGTAATTTACTGTATCTAATTGGTATGGTAAAAAGTTTTATTAAAATGTATGTGAAATGAATTATTCTACACTTTATTTCTCCTTAAATTCCATCACTCCTTAAGATGATCGGTCGTCTTATAATGATCTTACATACATTACTTACATTAGGTCTACCACCCGATCGCGTTCGGTTTTATTCATAGTATGTAAGTAGCAAACGAGCATGCCACCACCTGATGGTAAGTGGCTACTGCCGCCCATGGACATCTGTAATCAACCCTAGATTCTCACCTTAGGTTAGCCACAGATGCGTTGCTACCCCTGAGGACTGAGAAGGATGCCTCGGAAAAGTATGTCTCTCTTACCACACCCTTCAGACCAGAACACAGCAGCGCATAACACTGTTGTTATTAGGCAGACATCAGCATCATATATGGCAGAACTCTTCGTGGTTCGACTCCGGAAGCACCACCGCCACACCTATTTCAGTGTTATATTGTGTTCTGGTCTGAAGGGTTTGCTAAGGAAGATATACTTATCAGAAGCGTTCCAACTTGGTACTCAGTGGCAGAAACTCATCTGTGGCTCACCTTAGGGGTTGATTACAGATAACTTTGTTTGGTTGATAACAGATGGGGGCAGTTGCCACTTACCATCAGGTGGACTGCATGCTCGTTTGCTATTTCCATATTACAAAAAAGAGCTAAAACAGTATTGTTCGACCTAGCAGGTGCCGGTGAAAGGGGTGGAAGCCGACTGACTTCTGGGTTCACATTTGGCCGTCATCAGCTGCAAATGACTTCAGTGACCATATGTGGTAGACGAATAGGTTATCCGTATTGGAATGCAACCAGTTGCGAGAACCTAATGTAAAACTTGTTACGCCAATATTCGTTCATATCTGCTTACTGTTTTGAAATGAAATTAAATTAAATGTCTTTATTTTGCATTGGCCTATCCCCCGTAGGTCTATAAGTTGTCTGTTATAATATTTTTCTTACACTACCACCAGATCGGAACACGACCTCAACTGAGCAGATCCGCCAAGTAACTCAGTGGGTGTCTTTTCTTTGTATTATATCTTTTTTTTAACTTGTTGGGTGAACAAATGGAGAAAAGGTTGACAGCTATACCGAATGACGCTGATCGATTAATGTGACAAGTCGGTCCGATGATTATCTCGTAATAGAAGTCCTCCGCCTATGTACATTGGAGCTATGATGGAGTGTGCACCAAGCTCCCAGCAAGAGACCTGTTCTTACAGGCAACACAAGAGGTATGTAATGGATATGAAATAAAAACGAAAATTATGCATAAATCAATTTATTCAGAAGCATTAAATGCAATACAAAGGCCACATATAATCTAAAATAGCAAAATAATAATTTTCAAAATGTTTCCGTGACATTTATATCAAATTTAAATGATCACTTACTTTACGTACTTTTCCACCATAAGAGAGAAGATTCTATAACATTGTAACTTGAGACATTCATATGCAATAGATAGGATGGTACCTTTAGTTATTTTAACATTATTAATCGTCGAATGGTATTTATTTACGCGCGGCAGGCATGTCGTGCGACGCGATACTTTTAATTACGTGATATTAATCATCACGTGGTATATCGTCGCGGGGTATTTTTAATTACGCGGTATTAATCATCGCGTGGTATATCCTCGCATGGTATTAATCGTCACACGGTATTTACCTTCGCGCGGTATTTTTAATTACGCGGTATTAATCATCGCGTGGTATATCCTCGCATGGTATTAATCGTCGCTCGGTATTTATCTTCGAGCGGTATTAATCGTCGCGCGGTTTTTATCTTCGCGCGGTATTTATCTTCGCGCGGTATTTTTAACTACGCGGTATTAATCATCGCGTGGTATATCCTCGCGCGGTATTAATCGTCGCGCGGTATTTATCTTCAAGCGGTATTAATCGTCGCGCGGTATTTTTATTTACGCGGTATTAATCGTCGCGTGGTATTTATCTTCAAGCGGTATTAATCGTCGCGCGGTATTTTTATTTACGCGGTATTAATCATCGCGTGGTATATCCTCGCGCAGTATTAATCGTCGCGCGGTATTTATCTTCAAGCGGTATTAATCGTCGCGCGGTATTTTTATTTACGCGGTATTAATCGTCGC
>MOOZ01001385.1:309025-319571 GCA_002930495.1 Cecropterus lyciades | reverse complement strand
GTATTAATCGTCGCGCGGTTTTTATCTTCGCGCGGTATTTATCATCGCGCTGTATTTTTAACTACGCGGTATTAATCATCGCATGGTATATCCTCGCGCGATATTAATCGTCGCGCGGTATTTTTATTTACGCGGTATTAATCGTCGCGTGGTATTTATCTTCAAGCGGTATTAATCGTCGCGCGGTATTTTTATTTACGCGGTATTAATCATCGCGTGGTATATCCTCGCGCAGTATTTATCTAAGCGCGGTATTAATCGTCGCGCGGTATTTATCTTCGCGCGGTATTAATCATCGCGTGGTATATCCTCACGCGGTATTAATCGTCTCGCGGTATTTATCTTAGCGCGGTATTTATCTTAGCGCGGTATTAACCGTCACGCGGTATATTTATCATTGTGCACTCTCATAAAAATTCGCGACATATTAAATGCTTTTTTTAATACAATATAAAACAAGTTAAAACCTTTCAATTAATAATTTCACTAAAATCAATCAAGAATCCATAGGCGGTACAACCCAACCGACGGGCATTGGCGTTCCATCATCATGTACATACTGATCCCATTGAGATCTGTAAAGAAAAATTTTGTAATTTGCAGACATAAATACATGGGCTAAGTAACAGAATTTCTTAAAAAAATATTTACATCAGACTAGATAAACATAAATACAAAAATGTTAATCCAGCAACAAATACGTCAAATTAATCTCCAGATTAGATAATAAATTAATGAAGATGAATAATAAAATAACAAGTAACATTGTTAAAAATTTTAAAACAATAATACAACTGCTTAAACAATTGATTGCCTTCAGTTTCAGTTGTTTGTTTTTATAATAATTTAATTAACTTTCATTATATTTTTGGAATGCTCTAATTACTTTCATTTAACACTCATATGTAATATTGAAGCATAATTATATATTTATTTATTTAATGATTTACCTCACGGCTATAAATCTATGTAAATCCCCTTGGAAATCCACTTGAGGGGTGGCACTACTCCCGAAAAGAAACTGTCGCCACTTGGCGAGATTCTCCACAACTTCCTTCTCAGTGTCATTGAAACTCTTGCTTGTCTTCGAGTCTTCTACTGCTATCTTTGCTTGTAATTCGGCTTCTTCCTTGTCGTAAATTAATAGTTTTTGTTTCCAAAGTGTTTTCAGTTTTTCTGGCGACAACAACATAAACATTACAAGAGTGAAGTTAACTAATAAAATGATAGAAGGCTAGATGTAGAATTGCTCAGCACCTGTGCAAGGTAGAACCAGGACGGTTTGAGGTACCAGCACACCAATTTCTTACATGAAACAGTTTATGCGTTTCGTTGGAAGGGTGTCGTTGTTAGCTAAATATTAGGTACTGACCATCTTCTCACCATCAAAGACCATCAAAGTCTCAGGACTACCAACGAATCTGTGATTGAGTTCAGGTAGATCCTCTGTATATTCATTGATAACAGGTGTCTATGGTTGGTGGTGGCCACCATCGAACATGCTCATTTGCTACTTCCATATTTATAAAAAAAATGTACTTTTAATCACATTTTTCTTCCGAAATAGCAGACAAGAACCTGATGGTCAGTGAATTGTGCTGCCCATGGATACCTGTAACATACCATTCAACTCTAGATAGGGTTATAGTTTTTCCTAATGTTAGCCATAGATCCATTGCTAACCCTGAAAACTAAGTTAAGCCTTGTAAGTAATCTTCAAACTAGAAGACAGCAGCAATTACCACTTTTTTTATAGTATGTAAGCAGCAAACGAGCATGCAGTCCACCTGATGGTAAGTAGTAAGTGTCCATGCTAATACATGGACACTTGTCATTAACCCTAGGTAAGATCAAGTCTCACCTAAGGTTAGCCACAGATGCGTTGCTACCCCTGAGGACTAAGATGGAATGCCTTGGAAAAGTATGTCTCCCTTACCACACCCTTCACATCAGACCAGAACAAAGTAGCGCATAACACTGTTGTTATTAGGCAGAAATAGGTGTAGTGGTGGTGCTTCCAGAGTGACCACAAAGAGTTCTACCACCTTCAAACTCCACTTCCACTGCTGTTATAACACAGAAATAAGTGTATCAGTGCCTTTAAGATATATGTTGAAAATAATGCTATATTTAACCATACCAATATTAGTAACAAAGGTGTCCGCTTCCTTCTCAGACACAGTTTCCCCTCGGCCCTTAGCAGTGTTTTGTCTTGCTTTACGTAGTTTTACTAAAGCGTCCAGCTTGATCATACACTTTTTAGCATCCAGTTTCTTCCTTCTGACTTCTCTAAGGATCACATCAGCTTCCAACTTAGCCTGTTCTTCCTAAAAAGATTAAATTTTACAAACATATGTGTGTCTTATAGGTGGTTGATAGCTACTACTGACTTCAACGGGTGTGATAACACATATTTGTGTTTGTAAGTAAACAGTTATTCATAGCATTTTATGTGGTCACTATTATACTATTACTCATGAACAAATTAACCAAATTAACACAGAGCAGTGATAACGTAATGGTTAAATCTCAGTCTCTCAAGCAATGGTCTGAGGTCAGAATCCCAAATGTGCACCATTCATTTTTCTAAAATGATGTTTGTTTTAGCAATATATTATCACTATTAGCTTTAGGGTGAAGGAACAATAATGAGGAAGCCCCCTACACATCTGGAAGTTCTCTTAAAAAAAGTTCTCAAAAGTCTATCAATTCCCATTTGACCTGAGCGGTAGACTATGGCCTAAAACTGATTCTGTGAGGAGACCCGTAATGGGTTGACACTAACAAAACTTACCAAAATCCAATAATAGATTTATCACTAATATGGCACTTACTGTGATTAGTACTATTTTCATCCATTCAACAGCCTTTTTAGGTCCATTCCTGGACATATGCCCTATGAATGGGATTACTACTATTTATGTTACGAAAATGTTTTATTCCCTGAAAAGTTCTACCATTTTCAGCATTAAAGGAAGAAAATATACATACCTGTTGTGCTTTTAAAATGTCATCCTTAATCTTTTGCAAATTCTCATCAATTTTCCGAGATCTCTCTTCCCTAAGTTTCATTCTCTCTTTTTTAGCCAATTTTCTCTCTTCATTGAGTCTTTTTAATCGCAATCTCTTAGCAGTTCTCTTAGCTAAGAGTTTCCTAGACATGTCTAAGTATGAACCAGCAAATTTCTTCAACTTATCGGTCATTATCTTTTTACTGACTTCTATTTCCTCCATTCGTATTTTCCAGTCTTCTTCAGAGAGCTCGTTGATATTTAATTTTAAGTCTTTGGCTTGGTTTTCTATATCCTTTAATGAAGTTACTAGACTCTGCATTTCTTCTCTCACTTGTATGATAGTTGTTGCATTGAATTTAATTTTTTTAGGTACATCTTGAATTCGACTTTCAATATTCTTAATAAATTCGTGATCAGCATTTATCAGGGCATTCACAGGTGGTTGGGGATAGAAAGGTTGACGGGGAAAGGGAGGTGGCCTTAAGGGCGCTAAAAGAGGGGGAGGCAGGGGAGGGGGCGGGAAATCAGGAATGAAACGGAATGTAAAATTGCTTCCACGAAAATTGTTATTAAAATTACGATTATATGACATGATTGTTAATTTGTTACAAATGTATAAAAATAATAGTAGAAATAATTATAAATAACTAAACTAGGGCTTAGGTGCTCTCTGGGAGCTGACATTCGGCATCTTTTAATACTTGCTCTGCTGTCACATAGTCCTCATTCTCTTTTAGGTCTTGCTCAGTGTCTAGGATGTTCTTGAGATCACCATAGGCTTTCAATAACCTGCAAACATAATAATATAACAGAAAATTGCTAACATACCTTACCCATAATTAACATAACCTTACTTGCAAAATAATAGTGTTCCAGAAATTGGCATTTTTCTTAAGTAATTACATAGTATTACATTGTGTGGTAATGCTATATACAAAATATAAAGTAGTTAATGCCACTTTAATCTATCATTTTCCATAAAGACTATGAATTGTAGGATCTCTACCACTAGGAAGTAAATAATGCAGGATGATTTTCTAACATTGGAGTATCAGCTTGGCGTCATTCAAATAAAATATAACAGCATATTTATTGCAAAAATATATGACAATATAAATATATTAACACTCTTCACTCATACGCCCACTCAATGATTTTTCCTATGTTGTACCATGAAAAAAAAACAAAGAAAATATGGACTAAAAATATATAACAAAATTCATAATTATGTACTTGGCCAAGAATCAAGCCCGAAACCCAGTGCAGACCAGTTTTTTTTCTATAATATGGCAGTAGCAAACGAGCATGCAGCCCACCTGATGGTAAGTGGCTACTGCCACCCATGGACATGTGTTATCAACCCTAAGTAAGATCAATGTCTCATCTAAGGTTAGCCACAGATGCGTTGCTATCCTGAGGAATAAGATGGAATGCTTCGGAAAAGTATGTCTCCCTTAGCACACCCTTCAGACCAGAACACAGCAGCGCACAACACTGCTGTTATTAGGCAGAAATAGGTGTGGGGGTAGTCCCTCCAGAGTCGAACCACAAAGAGTTCTACCACCTTCAAAAGTATGTAAAGTAAAGTATGGTGACCCTTCCTTCACCAGCAAATAAGTCTTATCCCTTATACTACTTAAATTCGTTCTATGCAGTTCACTGATGGGAAACGCCTTGAAACTTTCATATTTTTTTTTCTTACAATATAGATGTAACAAAAAGGATTCAGTCTATGTAATAGTAAGAGGCGACTGCCTAAGGTCTGTATTCAGCCACAAATAACATCGGAGTCCCACCAAAGGCACATATGCTTTGTGTTAACCCTGAAGACTCAGTTGTCACACCTCATTTATGCGTATTTTCCTAACCACACCCTTTAACATTGAAAAACTGTCACCGGACCGCAAGTTCAAGGTTAAACAACAGATGCTCATTAATCGATTCATACATCTATTCCAAATTACAAGTTCATTACAACTGGTATTAACAAATTGCGTTACAGAGATACTATAATGTTTTAGAAGACACTTTTTTGCACGAAACTTGCTCGTGCGGAAAATTTTAATTTTCGAACGTGACTCACCTCCTCTGACAATCAGGGACCATCATAAGCGATTCTTGAAGGACTTCTTCTTGCTTCCTTATATTATGTTCGTCTTGCCCCTCGTCTTTCAACTTCTGTATAAAGTTTTTCTGCTGTTCTGCCTCTTTTTCATAAACTACTTTCTCCTTAGCGATGCGTTTTACAACGCCGGTCTTTATCTTAATTTGCCGAATTCGAGGATCTGCCATTATTGAAAGCACGCTCGCAGCATATAAAAAGGCTTTTGTTTTTTCTGACAGACAAGAATGCCAGAATGAATTTGACATTTTGTTTTTTTCTTGCATGGAATTTACAGCCGTGCATTCCAATCTTTCAGCTATCCTAGCTTGATTAAAAATATTTAAAACATTATTAATTTTAAATTATACCTAATTTATTTCTATTGCGTATAACGATTTTGGCTAAAATTTGAATAAAATAAAAAAAAATAGTTAAATAATTATAAAAAAAAAATATTAAATACAAAAAAGATGCGAAATACTTTAAAAGTACTTTAGATTACTTAAAATAACTTAGTTTTCGTAGAAATGGACATACAAAACATTTACTATTCGGTTTTGTATAATTTCGCTTTAAAAGTTATGGAGCGCCGCAAAATGGCATTTACAGCTAGGTAGTATGGAACATACTACTTCAATTATAAAGAGACGATAATAAATATATATAGTACTTTTTACTACATAACCAGCAATATTGTGATATAAACTAGTTCAATATAAAAATATGAATAAGAATAAAACAGAAGTAATCGAATAATATATAAGCAAACAAAATACTCCAAAGACGTATAGATAACAATCATATCGCTCGTGTCGATAACAGTTCAATATGACCTATAAGTACCTACTTGTTCCTAAGATGTTAAGACGAGGAAAAGAATTACATAGGTATATAAAAATATACATACCTACTAAGCCAAAATACAGGACGTTGAAAAAAATTAACGACTGTTATTAATGGGTCATAAATTTTTTTTCGACCTGGGTGTATATAATTGTAATGTTTGTGCTTACATGTTTGATATTTTTTGTTATAGATCCCTTCGGAACATTCCCTGCTCGTTGATACTTGAATAGCTGTGAAGCTATAAAGTACTTCTACCTTTCTGTAAAAAATTCGAAAGGGATTCTTTAATGTAGACTTTTCAACTAAGGAACTGCAGTGGCTACATCCCATAGGATTGGCTATACTCTTGTTAAATTCAATGTTATAAAAAGAGCAACAACCTGTAGAAAGCGAGAGGTCTTACATGTATTTATCTGACATCTCTTATCCGCAGAAATACAGGGAAATATTCTAACGATAAGTGTTGATATGGAAAATGATAAATTGTTACATCTTGATACGATTTTCGCACATCTAATTCTCGGTAGGTGTGCGAGATGAAGTGGTTGGTTTTACTAGCAGGTACGTTTTTGATCATTAATTAATCGTCAATGTAAATATTCGTATAAAATATTATTAAATATTCAAAGTTCAATTGAAAATTAAAGCAAGTACCGTCTATTTTCTCTCTCAAGTTAGATAAAATCTCCTGGTCGAAAAAGGATCGTACTTCTATCTTCTTCTGGAATCATGTACCTACTTCAGTTTTTTTAATGCATTTAAATATAATATGGAATTAAAAAAGCATGCAGTAAATATGACGGTAAATGGCTACTGCCACCCATCGACATCTGTAATGAACCCCAGATAAGATGAGTGTTACCTGTGTTTGGCAATTTGCGCGGTACTATCCCTGATATCTAAGTTAAAACCTCAAATACTTTTGTCTCCCTTACCACACTTTTCAAACCAGAACACACCAGCGTTTAATATAGTTGTTATGACACAAAAATAGGCAGCGCGGCCTTTACAGTCAAACCACGTAGGTTTTTATCACGTTTAAATTATTAGATTAATTATGCTACGCGAAACTTCCAATACAGACAAACATTTGAAGAAGTCATCATTGCCAAACAAATGGATGGATTCTTACGAAACATAGGTTGATACTTATAAATAATTTTATATCGTTAACGCAGGT
Source organism: Cecropterus lyciades (assembly GCA_002930495.1). Lineage (NCBI taxonomy): Eukaryota > Metazoa > Arthropoda > Insecta > Lepidoptera > Hesperiidae > Cecropterus > Cecropterus lyciades. Next base: position 312,427 of record MOOZ01001385.1, on the reverse strand, counting down.
GTGGCGTTGGCGCTAGGCGCCGCGCCCAGGTCTCCCAAGAATTCGGGATTGGGATTCCTAGTCGATGAACACGACGATGGAGGCTTTGTCATCACATTCGTTGGTGGTAAGATTTTTTTTAACAATGTCAACATTCATGTTACCTACAAGTAGGAGTATGGATAGGTCCTTCACGTTGATTATATCGACAGTATCATTATTGGCTAAAAAATTAAAATTCGGTCAAATAGAGATTTATATATAAAATACCTAAATATGATGTAATGAGACTGAGCAAATTATGCTTATATTTAACACGTTTGAAAGTTTTATAAATTTTTAGTTGATTAAAGAAATATTATCGATTATCAAAATTTCCTGAGAAATACAAAAGTTTGCAACATAGAAAGTTGGTTTCAATTTTATTGCATCCCAATTAATTCTCGTTACTCCGTCGAGATAAAAATGTTAAATTTGATTTCGACAGTATCGATAAACGAAATAATCTCTATGTAACATTCTTACATAAAAAGTGGTAGTAGGTGTTTGATTATTATTTTCTATATAATAGTAACTAATATAACTTTTCAAATAGATGATGGTGCAGAAGACATCGGTCACATCGGCCGTAAAGGTTCTGCTGATGACAGCGAAGTGATTTTTGAAGTTAGCACCGAATATGATGAGGCCAGTGGTGGTCACAAAATCACTGTTCACTGGGATGGACCCAGCGACAGGGTTTTCGAAGACTGCTTTGATTTTGGTAAGGTTTACTTGATACATTGTGTGTATAACTGAACATCATTTTTACATAACATGCCATGTAATGTATTTTATCGTTAGCGTTACTAAAATACTGAGAATTAATATAAAAGGTAATATATAAAACTAATTTAAATATTAAGGATAGAAGAAAATTCCCTTAAAGAAAATTGTTTAGATTGTGCTGGAATTGCTAGTAGCAGGCCGTTCGAAAGTAGTGAGAAATAATTATAAAAAATAGTTTCTGATAAATAAATACCTGTGATTTGTCAAAATATTATTTGAATTCCCAAGGGGAACCTGTTAATGTTATGTAATTCTTCGTAGGCAACAAGCAATGGTTTGCCGGTCCGGAACAAAAGGAGCAGTACTGGCCGATCCAAAAATCCAAGTTACAGAAATACTCGATCATATCAAAGGAGGATGATAACTCTGCCGTATCCGAAAGATACTGGCTTAACTCCGCTGGACTGTACATTATCGTTCATCCAGAAGTACCTCTATTCGTAGATTATCATAACGTCGAAAACAACCACATCTGTCTAATTGCCGATGTCACTGATCCGTATTCTACAAGAAGAACACACAATGTCTTGAAATACGACATTTGGGTCTTTGAAAACGCCAAAGTCGCTCATCAACACGCCGTCGACACTTACCTTGGCAAACCTTCAGGTCTTCCTGACTACAGAATGATTCAATATCCAATTTGGTCCACTTGGGCGAGGTACTCCCGAGAAATCACCCCAGAAACTCTCTTGACCTTCGCGAACGAGATCAAGGATAGTGGGTTCCCCAACGCACAACTCGATATTGACGATCAGTGGGAAATTTGCTACGGATCGCTTACTATCGATGAAAATAAATTCCCCGACTTCAAGAAGGTTGTTGATGACATTAAGGAACTTGGATTCAGAGTTACTATTTGGATGCATCCATTCATCAATCAAGGCTGCGAACCATGGTACTCAGAAGCTCTAGAAAAAGGGTAAATATATGTTTATAACACAGCTAAAAGCTTCTAATTAAGGTATTTGGACGCATATATTGTTTTTATTTTCATAAGTATATAATATCTTTGTGCACGTGTAACATATTAAATGTCGTATTTTCTTAATCTTAAACAGAAAATTAAGAACTTACGCTAATTTAAACACAAAATAAACGTCAATCAAGATTGGCGCGAATTTTAACTTCAATAACCTTTAAGAACTTTTTTATTAGAGATCTTTCAGGTGGATAGGTTTTCTCACAGTGTTTTTCTTCCACAAGCCATAGCAGAAGCAATAATAATAAATTATAATACTTGATTTTTGAATGATACTCGAGATTTGAACCTCGGTCCTTCGATTGAGAGACCGAGGTTAGACCCGGTATTATTGCCTTCTGTTTCTTTGAAAAATGGCAAAATTGTATTAGGATCCTTAATTTCCAGATACCTAGTGCTCAACGAAGAGGGCAGTCCAGACACCAGCTGGTGGAACAACAACGGCTCGATACCAGCTTACATCGACTTCACCAACCCTGAGGCATCCAACTGGTTTACGACCCGTGCCCGCAACCTTATTGACACTTACGGCATTGATAGTATCAAGTTTGACGCCGGAGAATCCAGCTGGTCTCCTCAGGTAATAAACACGAAAAACGTAATACTCACATACGGATTTGAAGCTTTTGCTGATATGTATTTCGAACCAGTTACATGGATCGTAGTCACCGCGAAAGTTACAGACTTGTACAATAATAAAATTCTTAGTTGCGCTAATGTAGCTAGGTCAGATTTACTTTCAGCCCAGACCTATTTTTTCATTGTTAGCTGCCATAGTTGATATAAATTTAATTTTGATCTACTAAGAATTAGTTGGTTAAATATATAAATTGGGAAACTATTATTTTTTTAAATAAATACTGCTAGAATAAAATAGAAAAACCCAACAATCCGCGGTTCACGAGCACACAGTTGCCTCTGGCAATGCTAATATCAGTTGCTATCAGGTACTAGCTATCACTTATCAATTTCGGTTTTACTTATGTCATGTTGCATATTTTGAAACGCTGGTGTGGCCACGTCTAGTATTAAAATATAAAATTATCCATGTTTTCGTCTGATCTATCTTTCGCTGAAATAAATATATTTTACCTAATTTTGCAAATAAATCAATGTTCAGATTCCAGTACAAAATGGAGACATAGATCTGCACCCAGGCAACGTCGTGGAGGCTTACGTGAGGGCTGTCGCTCCTTTCGGCCCCATGATCGAAATCAGATCTGGCATGAGGTTTGTATTTATATAATTTATGAAATTTATTTATATTCAATTTCATAAGAACACACCACAATGCCTTGAGATGCTAAAACAAGTTCATCGCAAAATCTGTATCCATACCTACTCTATATTAATATTATAAAGCAGAAGAGTTTGTTTGTTTGGTTGAACGCGCTGATCGAGCAAACTACTGGTTTGAATTGACAAATATTTTTATATCGAATAGTCTATTTATTGATAAAGGCTATCTATACTAATATTATAAAGCTGAAGAGTTTGTTTGTTTGTTTGTTTTAACGCGCTAATCTCAGGAACTACTGGTCCGATTTGAAAAATTCTTTCGGTGTTAGATAGCCCATTTATCGAGGAAGGCTATAGGCTTATGTAATATATCA
>MOOZ01001385.1:292551-308549 GCA_002930495.1 Cecropterus lyciades | reverse complement strand
GTTTGTTTTTTTTTCTTATGTAGTAGCGGGTGAATCCGCGAGGCGCTGCTAGTCATTTATAAATGCCTTTTTAAGTAAATTTTATATTAGATTATTTAAAAACAAAGGAATGAGCAAATCGAAAATTTGTCTATAATAATAAATTGACCGTATCAGGAATTGTAACTGGATCGCAGTAGTTTAGTGGTTTTATTACGCCCTCACATTATAGTTATCAAAATCTAATCAAACATATTTTAAAACCTGAGTGGCCCTTAGTCATGAGACGTACAAGAGACAACATAAGTATTCAATTAATAAGGATTAGAATTAACTAGGTAATATAACTTAGTTAGATTCTAACTAATCCCGACAAGAAATAAATTCAACAATCTTGAACCTACATCGAGTAACTCGATGTAGGTTCAAGATTGTTGAACTAGATTCTAGTTGAAGAACGTTCTGGATTTTGCCGTCCCATTACCCGAAGGCCACAAAATTTCGCTAGAAGGCTCTGCGCGACAAGTGTCAGCGTTGAGCATAAAAACAAATATATACGTGTCTGATGATGAAATATATATCCAGGAAATTTCACTGCAAATTGTAGTGAAATTTGCCAAAATTCGCTTATCGCCGCCGGTTGCACCTTCGTGGACGATTAGACCAATTATCTCACGAATACTACATAAAGCAATATTTCTCCAGAACTCAAGATTTACCCGTATTCATCCGTATGGTCGACAAGGACACATACTGGGGTTACAACAACGGTCTGGTGACCGTCGTCACCACTCTGCTATCGATGAACCTGAACGGCTATACTCTAGTACTACCTGATATGATCGGTGGTAACGGCTACAACGAGTCGCCCAGCAAGGAGCTGTTCATAAGGTGGCTTCAGGCCAATGTGTTCATGCCCACACTGCAGTACTCGTTCGTACCTTGGGACCATGACGAAGAGGTATAGTATGAGTAGCATCACCATCATCACTATTGTTACCATTATTTTTGTGATGAATTCGGCAACATTGCAAAAAACAAATTAATACAGTAATCTACAATATAGATTGCCATTGTCACTTGTTTCAAAACTGCTATTAACATGACAAAATTCTCGTGTAAATGGAAGTAGCAAACGAGCATGCAGTCCACCGAATAGCACCTTAGGTTGGCTATAGATCTATTGCTTAATTGGAACTCCACGGATATGTATATCTTCCTTACCTTACCACACCCCTTAAACCAGAACACAGCAGCTATTAACACTATTGTTATAAACCTGAAACAGGTGTAGTGGTGGTGTCTGCGCAGTCGAACGAAAAAATACCTTTAAACCACTTATGTTGTTATTCCCTACAATTCTCCAGACGGTGGAAATTTCTCGCCGTTACACTCACTTGCACGCCGACTATGCTGACGAGATTGTGGCAGCCATGGAGGCTTCGGTCCGTGATGGCACCCCCGTCAACCCCCCCATCTGGTGGCTGGACCCTACTGATGAAGAAGCTTTAGCTATTGGAGATGGTAAGCTATTTATGACGATCTGTGTGGCGGAGCGGTCACTATACCGGTTTTACGAGTACTCGCAAAGGATGTGATCGCGCCTCCCTGACAGAATCTTAATGATGAATTTAGATTTCTGTTTTCTGTTCTGGTCTGGGTTTTTATGTATTCGTCAAGTGTGAAGTGCATCTAATGGTAAGTAGACATGTACAATCGGCTACAGATGTATTGCTATCTTGAGAACTAAATTAAAACGCCTCTTGTGAGTATCCCACTCGTATAACACCAAACTCGAACAGGACGGCTCATCTCTTCTTAACTCTTCTTTTACCACCAATTCCCCTACATTCAAACTTTCTCGGTACTATATATAATAAACTAGGTGATGCTGTTTGTTTATTACTTATTACTTGTAATTTTTGTAATCTTTAAGAGTAGAACAAGAATCTTCTTAAACCTTATGTACAAATTTTACTATTTCTTCATTCCTTTTCTTCCAGAATTCCTCCTCGGTGAGCGTCTCTTAGCCGCCCCCGTGCTCGAAGAAGGCGCTGTGTCCCGAGACATCTACTTGCCCCGGGGTAACTGGAAGGATGGCGTGACAGGGGAATGGTACCAGGGTCCGTTGTGGCTACGTGACTATCCTGCCCCGCTGGACACGTTGCCCTACTTCACATTGGAAGACTAAAATTTAGAGCTAAAATTGATCCAAATATCGAATATTATTGTTAATTTATATAATTATTTATAAACAAAAAGTTGTTTTTTTTATTTATTGAAAATTATTTTATCAGTTTAAATTTATATTTATTTATTCTGAACTACCAGTGCTTGTCGTTTATTAATTAAAAACTAAAACGAAATAAATCACATAGGTGTAGACTACACTGCGATCCTTAGGTCGGAACTTGGTGCATTGCCATGCATCTACATTAATGTTTTCCTAACTTTTTATGCCGTGGCCCGTTTTTGATATTGTCTAACCATTTGTGACACACTGTGGTTTAAGGAGAGTAAAAAAGTAATCAATCTCTATAAAACTTAACTGTATATATAAGAAAAAGTGGCAAAATGCTTGTCGGACTTGAACACGAGAGATGTCGTATGTAAAATAAAAACAAAAAAAATAAACCTTATTTTACTAAAAAAAATTTAAACATGTCTATATGGTTTAATTAATGTATACAAATAAACAATGCTACGACCCAGTATACGTGACCCAGTACCAGTCACATAATTCGGGAAACGCTGATCTAGATCTAAATCACTACAACAGTAATTTCAATAACGCATAATAAAATAATCCTAAGGCCACGAAACATTAACGTCAAGCTTCATTTCATTGTCTCACAGCTGGGTACGGGCCTCCTCTCAGAATGAGATTCCCTCGAATTAGACGATAGGCCTTGGTCAACCCACCGCGCTAATCAAGTGTGAACTGGTAGACTTCACACACATAGGTTTGCCTCCCGTACTTAATAAACATTATACTATTGTATTGTACAATAAATATTGTATTTTATTTGGGGTAATTGTACTTCAAACTTTATAGAGAAATTAAAGTAGATACGTAAAAAATTATCTGTGAATGAAAAAAATTCGATCGTTAGCTAGTTTTGTGTCAAATATACATTAGGTTATTGTCACAAGATTTCTTTAGCCATCTAGCCACTTAGGACTGGTAAAATGTTTAGAATCCGCGACCCGTTTTTTTGCTTGTCAAATTGCAGAAACACAAGTGTCAAAATATTTTTTTTCGCCGACCACCATGACGCAACATCCTACAAGTTGCCTCGGGTCAAATAAATTGTACTTAAAATATTAAAATTATACAAATAATAACCGTATTTTATTTCGGAAGCGCGTAATTTTTTCTATCATTTATAAGCCAATGTACTTTAATTGTACCAAAAAAAGTAAACAAGATGTGTGTTGCATATGCAACCTATGGTTTGAACCTTTGAAGACTTTTCTAGAGGGAGAACTCTCAGGGATTTCGTTCGCCTTAAATCGCAGTGATAAATAAATTCTTTTTTTTTTAACATAAAACGCTTTCTACAATCATAGTCCCACAGTAGGATTTTCTCCTGTATCGTGGGCCCCATGGACACACAAAGCCGAATACACAAACACCCAGACCCAGTACAGAAATCTAAACTCATCATTCAGATATCTGTCTGGCCGGGGACCACGTGGGTCGTCATGGTCGACAATTTCTAATAAGCATATCATTGTAGAAAAATCAGTGGTTCGTGCCTGGGATTCAAACCTAGGATTACCCTCGATTGTGAGCCCGCGTGACAACCTACGCTATCACTGCTCTTAAGAAAGAATGATACCTATCGTACTCGATAACTTTATCTATCATTACAATTGCTCTTATCATCGTTATATTTTGTAACATAACATTCATTGAACGATATTTATTTCTCTTAGCCAAAATCCGAACGGCAGCAAAATCCATAGTTATCATCTTATCTCCCACAACTACATCTTGAGATTGATAAAGGGATAAAACGACTTTGGAGTACCTTATCACGATAACGTTCCAGATGAATCAGTTGGTTTTAAGGAAGGATGACAGCGTTAACAATACTTTGTGGTAAGTTAAATTTTACAATAATCCGAACTCCTATCCAATCCAACATTTATGCTTCTGTTTCTCCTTATTTAAGTGAGAGTCGTGTAAAAAAAGGGTTCTATTTTTTAATCCAGAATCCATTAAGAAATTCTGAATATTCTTAACTGTTAGTAATTACTCTATTACGTACCTGAAGAAAGCTTACCAAATCCGCGTACTAACTAAAGTAAAATAATATAGAAAGAATAAAAGAATAAATTTAGAAAGAATTTAGAAATATGTGGTACCTATTTTGACATCATCTGGCGCTTCATTTTAATTTTTTATAATTATTTGGGTTAAAAATGATATGTCTATACCTAAGAAGTGAAGTGCAGTAACAGCTACTTATTCGCGGGGGTTAAGTTCCGCTCAAATCCCGCAAATATAGAAACCGTGAATGACCAGTACTCAATGGAAGTTGAGTATCAGTTTACTTGTATCGACTACATCCGAATAAATTATTTTTTGCCGCTAATACAAAAAATAGTCACATTTTTTTACCCGCGAATACTGAAAACGCGAATACGGAAACCGTGAGTAACTTTGACTGTACCTAATTATATACTAATTTGTGAAGGTATAATAGCGCTGGGAGCGCAGGTGCACTCCGCCGCATTTTCAGTTCGCGCTGATGACATCACCCTATCTCTGGAGCCTGAAGTCACTGGAGGGTTCCACCTAGCTCTAATAAAAGGTAATAATGTTCTTCTTTCCCTATCAATATACTATAAATAATGTTTAAAAATATTTCAAACTAGCGGCAAAGCTGACGAACGGTAGTAGAAAAATTTTAGTTCGACGAAGAGGTACTATGGTCACACCTTTCTCTAGCGTGAAGCAGTTCTTGCGTTTCGTTGAAATCCTTTGTGTGGTACGGGATACTTTTCCAAATTAGTAACCAGGGATTTGTGGCCAACCTGAACTAAGACTCTGATCTTATGTGGGGTTGATCTATGTGATTATATCTATGAGTGCCACTTGCCGTCAGATGGACTGCATGCTTGTGTGCTCCTTCAATGCCATATAAAAAAAAACAATCAAACCAAGATAAGAAAGCTTTATGTTGTAACGTCCCTCTGCTGGATTCGGTTCTCTTCTCAAATGTGAATATTCTATCCATCGTCGCTACGTATAATTTCTGTGTTTTCAGGGGATGAAAAACATGTATATGGACACATAGGACGAACACTTATTTCAACGTTTACGATTGAGGAGGTGGAAGGTGGTGTGGAGGTCCACATGGGTACCGTCAACCTGACAGTACACACCTTGTACGACGATGTCCATAGTGCGAGAGGCATCAAGATCAGATGGAATTCTTTTACTCCGACCCGATTCGAGGATTGCTTCGATTTTGGTAAGACCCTGATTTAAAAAATATTGTTGATCTGTAGTATCTTATAATTAAATGGTTTATTCATTTTGATACTGTTTGTCAGTTCGTAAATGTACTCAGTGGCCTTGATTTTGTTAACAACAATAAAACTGAGTGTTTATACCTCCTAGAAAGAGAGAGAGAGAGAGCGAAAGATCCTACTTTTTGAAATCGACTAAACCATAATTTCATACTGTAGTGCTTTCAAATTTATTATAAATCAGTATAAACATAATACATTTATGTTCAATATTAAATTGATGTATTACAACATAAAGTTAATATTCAAATTTAATTTTAAGGCAAAAAACATTGGTACGGAGGTCCCATGCAAGTAGATCAAGTTTACCCGATAGAAAAGGCCCAACAGACTTATTCGCCGTATATCTCCACGGAAACTGACAACGGAGCCATCGTGGAGCGCTATTGGCTCAACTCTGCTGGGGAGTATATCTACGTGCACCCTCAAGTCCCGCTGTTCCTCGACTATAGTAACATTTCACCCAACCACATATGTTTCGGCGCACAAATAGCTGATCCTTACTCTTCAAGAAGAAATCACACAGAGTTATCATACGACTTTTGGTTACTATCTGATGTCAAAGCAGCCCATAAGCATGCAGTAGAGAATTACTTAGGCAAGCCAAACGGTCTTCCCGATTATCGAATGGTCCAACATCCCATATGGTCGACTTGGGCCCAATACTCTCAAGATGTTGACGGGAAGAAGGTTTTGGAGTTCGCTCGTACGATCAACGCGCACGGTTTTAACAATTCTCAGATAGAAATTGATGACTTATGGGAAACCTGCTATGGTTCCCTGACGATAGACGAAAAGAAATTTCCCAACTTTACCGACACGGTTCAAGAATTGAAAGACCTAGGGTTCCGAGTAACGATTTGGCTACATCCATTAATAAATTACAATTGTGAGCCATGGTACTCTGATGCTTTAAATAAAGGGTAAGTATAGTATAGAAAATCTTTTCACATTAAACTAACCTATTGTTGTTAATCTGTAAGTTTATGAAGACGGTAAAACACTTTGTGGTTCCACTCCGAAAGCATCACCGCCAAATCTTTTTCTGCCTAATAACAGTAGTGTTATGCGCTCCTGTTTTCTGGTCTGAAAGATGTGGTAAATGAGATATACTTATTCGATTCGTTCCAACTTATACCTACCGTAACTACGTTCGTCACCGCGTACAGCATCTCATGATATACTGCAATTTCTGTTTTAATAATGATTGTTATACTTGATTTTTCTTTCCAGTTTAAGCAGTCGGGTTTCTTATTTCAATAATAATTTATTTAATCTATTTCCATCACATCTATCACAGTTATCTAGTCCTCGATGAGAGCGGAAGCGCTGCAGGCTCCTGGTGGAATAACAATGGCACAACAGCAGGCTACATAGACTTCACCAACCCCGCAACAGCAGAATGGTGGTACGAGCGAGTGAAGAACCTCCTTGATACATATGGTATTGATAGCGCGAAGTTTGATGCAGGCGAGAGCAGTTTTACACCTCAGGTATTTATGACAATATTTTTTTTCTAGTCGATTAGTCATAACTGTATGTTAATTAATGAAAGTGTGAGATTGAAACCTCTAGTAATCTTAAGTAAAACAATCTTTTCCCTTTTTCGAAACATTAAAGATTTTTTTGAAGATCTCTTCCAATAACTAAGTATCGAGGTATTGGTTACGTCCAAAACTTAATAATGTATTGGTTATTCATTTTTCCATCACGGATAGTATAATGAAGTTACACTTATACACTATACACTTGTTACACATACATTACACACGTCAACAACCCTTTATTGTTCCACCACTAGACACGGTTCTTCTCTCAGAATGAGAGTTTTAGACCATAAACGAGCGCTTTGGACAAATGCCAAATGCACAGACTTCACATTCGTTTAAGAAATTTTAAACTAGAAAGAATTAAGAGCAAAAACTTCTACAGTGATTGATGAGTGGAGCTAGAAGCAAAGACCTCTGTGGTTATTAATCTATTATGTTTTTCATTTCTATTTTCAGATTGCAGTGCAGACGGGCGACATAGACCTACAACCGCATCACATCGTTCAGAGTTACGCCAGAACTTGCGCCAGATTCGGCGACATGGTGGAAGTGCGCGCAGGCTTCATGTAAGTACAAAATTTGACACTATTTGTTAAATAATAAGTTGAAGCATAACTATCCTTAAATTGTGTCCTTATATATATATGTTTCATGAAAAGTTCATGTTGGTAATTTTCTTTAGGTAAAATATTAACACCTGCCAATATTACGAATTTCAGGACTCAAGATTTACCAATCTTCGTGCGAATGGTCGACCGGGATTCCATCTGGGGACTCAACAACGGTCTAAACACATTGCTCACCACCACCTTCCAGATGAACCTGAACGGTTACACCCTTGTGCTACCCGACATGATCGGTGGTAACGGCTACAACTTGAACCACGAGCAAGCTGATCTGCCCACTAAGGAGCTGTTCATCAGATGGGTGCAAGCGAACACGTTCTTGCCCGTTATGCAGTACTCGTATGCGCCTTGGAACTTTGACAATCAGGTAAAGTGTTAAACTAGTGATTTATCTATACAAATACTATAGCAATAATAAGTAGAATAGATTTTTGTGGAAAATAAGCATACAATTAAAATAGCCTTTTTTGTTTTTCTACATTCTTTATACGTGTTAGTTATCCGTTATACCAAGTTTCACTTTGTTGCAAATTTATAATCAATAATATTTTACAGGCAAGGAAAAGGAAATAAAATATTTTAATATTTAGTACTCAACTCGAATACTAACCATAGATCTAGATCTAGATCCACCCGTTTGAACAGTGTGTATACAACGCATCAGTCATGCTATAATAAATAATAGTAGCCACCTATGACTTTGTTTCCGTAATCACATTGATTGTTGCAGACAGTGGAAATAAGTAAGAAGTACACAGATCTCCATGATGCTTATGCGGAACACATCTACGCAGCCATGCAGGCCTCGGTGGATGAAGGGAAGCCAGTGAACCCGCCGCTCTGGTGGATAGCGCCTGATGATGAAGAGGCTTTAGCTATTTGGGACGGTAAGTTAGACGAAAAATTGTTGCAATCCTGGTGACAATATGAGGAAATTTACAGAAATGAAAGGGTGTGAAGTCAAACATGTACATCCCAAATTCTCTCCTGCATAATTTTAGACTCTAATGAGGTGTCTACCACGTTATTAAATTTCTTTATGTCTATTTCTTATTTCTAGAGGAGTATTATATATTAGTCAGATTTTCTTATTTCTAGTATTTTCTACAATATATTAAGTGTTAAAATTACTTCTTTAGCTCTAATTTTTCAAAAAGATAACAATATTCCGATGATGTTGCGAAACCAATTCTTTCACAAGGACTACCACATGATCTATTTATGTGGTAGTCCTTGTGTAGTTCCTACAAACGAGAAATTATATGAGTTTAAATGTATGGAAGTCCTATGTTATATCGGATTTTCACGGTGTTCCTTGGACATTGAACGCGTCTCATTTTACCTTTTTGTTTCTAATTCTTCTCTTTGAAATAAAGCCAATACTTTGTTTGTAGAATACCTACTGGGAGAAGACATACTGGTAGCGCCAGTTTTGGAAGAAGGTGCCAGAAGCCGCGATATTTATCTACCAAAAGGCACGTGGTTCGAAGAAGGTGATCCTGACCGCACCCACATTGGACCCATTTGGATAAAGGATTATCCGGCTCCCTTAGACGTATTGCCTTACTTCGTGCGAGAGAGTCACGACAATGGGAACTCGTCTGTATCACCTAGCGTTGCTGCTATGCTGGTACTTTTAGGCATAGTTGCGAATTTAATTGATCGATTTTAAGATACTTTAACTAGGTACCATTGTTATTTTAAGAGTTAAATAAATAGAATCATACATTAATCTATTTTTTTACCATCGAACACTTACATATACATAACAACTGTATCACTTGTTTCAGTTAAGATTATAATTCTTAATTCTCTATACTGTTTTAGCGAGAATGCCGCTATATTGTATTCAGTATTAAATTAAAACAAGATACGCTATGACATCTAACCAGTCTACGGGTGAGTGACAAAGGGTAGTTTGCCTAATCGTCATTTCTTTACTCTACTTTATACCCGCTAGGGACATACTAAACATAAACGACCAAGCAGACACCTATATGATGAATTTAGTCTTCAGTTCTGCGGTTTTTTGTTTGTTTGTCTTTGTGTACTTTTGTAACACATAACTTAAAAAACTCGAGTGTGTGGTAACGATTAAAAGTAGTTTGTCATCACGTGTTTTTTTATGAGATAAATAATAGATACTTTGGATCAAATACAAGACAGAAAACAGGCAGCTGAATGGAAAAGATAGATTATATACTATATGAGAACCGTTATTCTGCTAACCCTCTGACAGTTCAATGTAATATGCAATTAATAATTGCAACTTAAATACAGCGATTATGTTGTTATACTACATCCGCCATGTCTTGACAAATGAATCACATCTGTGATGGGGGATCAGGATAAACTTAAAGGCACGGTCAGCATATTTAGATACAGATTTTACACTTATTTTTTCAGTCACCAATACGTTACTATCTGAAGATTAAATTGAAAAGACTTGTTTAAGTAACGTGAAACGCCTGACAGTGCTTACGCGGCAGAAATAAGTGAAGCAGTGCTTATGTTGTCTAATAACGAGTATTTCAATATTTAATTGGTAAAGAGTATTTTTCGTACGTAAATGTTCAATAGCGAAAAATCAAAAAAAATATTAAAAAGACAACCCCGACTGCTTTAAATATTGACTGAAAAGTAAAAGACATAAATAATACTAATAAGTACCTATAACAATACTGAAATATCAACATAAACATTACTTAATAGCATATGCTCAAACATACATAAATAATACATATACTCCAAAAACATTACCCTCATTCTGTCACAGTCCGGTAAAAATAAAAAAACTGCTTTTTACGAAACTAAATTTAATTTTCTTACATTAACTAGCCATATTAACTTATTATTGGATATTGTGCCCATCAGTTTCAACGAATAAACTACCTATACTTGGCATCGAACTAACTTCGAAACTTGCTACACTTTCATTTTGATGCATTAAAACTGTAACAAGAATTATGTTCTATAATAATTCCAACACGATTAATATGATTAATAATAAATCCAACGCGAACACAGCTTTATCAATACAGCAATTAATGATATTAATGACACGATAGACGATACGCGGACAGACACAAAACAACGGCTGCAATCGAAAAGGGATCAGTCGATCCGATGGAGTGACACCAGCATGGCTTTACCAATCATATGTAAGTTTATAATACAATTAATACAAGTTTAACTTAAATAACTGTTTAGTGCACTAATAAAAAATATTTATAAAACATATCAAATGAAAAACAAAAACAGATAAAAAAATCTCTAATATCTCTAGTCTTTAATGTTTAATGTTGTCTTCCATCTAGTATGGAAGATAGGTAGATATATTTTTCGTTGCTGGGATGAGTAATCAGAATTCATTTTAGTTAGGTAACTACAACAAAACGGCATAACACGAAAAAATGCAGAACTTATTACTAATATATATTTGACATTCGACTCATAAATACTGATAGTTGTGATGAAAGTGGGGGAAGCGAAGGTAATACGGACCACTTAAGGAACAATCAATGTAACACAAAAAATAATATCTTTATTCATCTTTCTTTGAGCATTTATTAATCAAACTTATTATGAAAGAACACTTGAATCAAATCACAGATACAGAAGATATTGGATGATTTCAAAAACCCTCGGTTTGGTCCGTTCTGCCTACACGTGAAGGTAAAACGAATCAGGCATGAAGGCAAAATGGACATATGGCAACATAAGAACAAAAAAATCTATACTATTTATTCAACTGCACGCCTTTCGCAAACTAATCTAACATCTTTCTCATCGTCTTCGACACCTGCAAAATTACAGTGTGCCCATAAAGAACATGCGGGTTACTGAACCCAGCCTTTTGTCAATTCAGAAAATAAATGAGAGTACTAGAAATATCGTACGTCTTCTTCATCTTCTTTAAGTTCTTCTTTGTAGACTTCCCCTTTCCTTTTCCTTTTTGTGTGTTTGTTTGTTTCCCTCTCCCCTTCTTTCTGAAAGATTCTGTTTTACCTTCTTTGCATTTTCTTCATTTCCTGTGCTACTAATTCTTCACGATAAGATGATGATGTTATTTTGACTGTCTTTCCTCGCTTAATATTAGGTCTAATCCGTTTAGAAGATCTAGGGATGGCATGATATCCTTTGGCGCAATAGAAAAGGATGTACTCATAGATGGCTGTTGTTCATCGTTGCTAGTTAGATCTTTGTTTTGGAAAATGCTCTGATCCTTTAATATTGATGGCGGTGGTCAATTTTTCATGTCTTCCATTGAAATAGCAAACGAGCATGCAGTCCATCTGATGGTAAGCAGTTACTGCTGCCCATGGACATCTGTAAGCAACTTCATATAGAATAGGGGTTTTATTTGAAGTCGATCACAGGTGCGTTGCTACACCTAAGGACTGAGATGGTCGCTTATATATACTTTAATATATAAGTAAACCGGCAACCGTCCGGCATCCGTTTTGCCTTTTCGGTAGGCATGTACACAATAAATTATTTTGAGGTTAAGATTGATTAGAATTTTGCCTATTTATTGTTAAAACTAAGTAAAATTAACAATATCTCAAACACTGACACAAAATTCCTGATTTCTTTAACGTAATAAAACTGAAGGCAAACCAAAATTTGCTGTTTTTACATCAAAATACGCAAAACTTAACTTACCTTGATAAAAACGTGTGCCACTGCATGGCTGCTCCAAGGACACTGACCAACTATGAGTGATAGGTGACTGGCAAGTTAACGCAAATCGATAATAGATGGCGTGAACAGTTTGAAAGTTATTAATCCGGTCCCTTCTACCTACAGGGTCCGTTATACCTTCCGGTCACTAACGATAGACATCTATGATCGACATAATTAAAAGTATCAGACCCTAAACTTGAAACCAATTTGAAAGTATTTGTAAAAGTAGCACTTTCATATGTTTAAGCTAGGGAGAAAAATCTTAAAAGAAAGGAGGTGAAGAGAGACTCCATAAAATAAACATGTGGTTTTAAATTTAAGCAATAAAGAGGCTATGACAAGCTAGCAAAAAAGTCTCTCCGGCGGGGAATCGAACCCCGGTCTCCCGCGTGACAGGCGGGGATACTGACCACTATACTACCGAAGATATGTGTGAAATGTTCGAAAATGCCGTACAAAAACTAAAATGCAATTAGAGAATCTATAAATATTCAAGTAAAAGTTTATCAATCGCTTATCGCTTTTCGTAAGAATAAAATTATTGGAAGAGTACACACAGTTTTGATTGATATAACGTATGTTTATTTTACGAATTGTTATGGTTTAAAAATATTCTAAAAATTGTTACGCGATTTCCCGCGTGACAGGCGGCGATGATGATCACTATACTCACTAAGAAGTACCTTCCATTACATATTATTAACAGATCCAGTGATGGAGGGGTTTGGGTGAATAGCCCCCTTTTCCCCCAATCTAAATGCAAGAGCTGCAGACCATCTGTCACATGGCAAGATTATCAATACTTTCAATGTATTTCGATGATGTATTTTAAAAGATAAAAGAAAAGAAGTAAAGATTTTTTTATTTCTATTCAATAAATGAAATAGAATGCTGTCATACAGAGCAGAGTCAAAAGTTATTGATATAATAGACACAAAATAAACACAGATGTACAACACATAATGCAAACATATCAAAAAAGCAAAAAACATTTGGTAGAAGAATATAAACTAATCCTCTTCAGTATAATCATAATAGTATGTACGTATTTCAAATTTATCCGCGTACTATCGATAATAACATATATTATGATTAAAAATACTAAGAAGTGGATATATAGTGAAAAAAACCTTTTTTTTTTATACATGATTGAGGAAAATTATGAAATCGATACTAATAACACATTAGTCTTATAAATGTGCCCACCGTGTTAATGATTCGATTGTTATCATAATCATGCAAAAAGTGAATTAACGCCCGGCGTAATTAAAATATCGCAATGTATTGTCTTGCGTCGTTTTAAGATTCACACGCATATAATTAACACTAACATTATACTAACAACGTAAGATCTTTTAAATTGTAACGGACTTTTTTAGAATCCGGAACTCATCATGTTGCGCATTTTTTTCAATTTGTAATATAGGTATGTAGGTATTTTTTTTTTTCATCTCAAATAGATAATCCGCATTATAACTATCTTCTTTATTAGTGATATTTTTTTCTTTTATTTGTAATGAATATTTTTTGTATCTCACATAGATAATTTACATTACTACCTGCTTAATCACCGATGTCCAACGGAAGACCTAACCTAATCTAACCAAACCGAGTAAAGAAGATCAGGTTTTTTACTCGTACACAAGCTTAAAGTAGCAAACGAGCTTGCAATCTATATAATAATAAGTGGTCGCCTATTGATATCCATAAATAACTTCATATAGAACAAGGGCTCTGTCTGAAGTCTATAACTGATACGTTACTACTCACGAAGTCCAGAATGGTCGCCTTATATGAAATCGCATATGTTAAAAAAAAAATTTAATATATTTATGGTCCGTATCTTGAAGTTACATTTACTCATAGATTAGATAAATAGATATATTTTTTATTATAATCCATCTTCTCTATCAAGAACGATTACAATTTAAAGTGACCCGAGGTTTCACCTGCGTTTATAGTATAAATATACTGTAATCTATTAATAAATACATATAAACAATATAAACATACCCAATACCCTAATTTACACTGAACTAATAATGGCTGTTACTAAGTTCACCTTTCACTTGTATTCAGTTCTGGTGTCATCGGTAATCGCGTTCACCCGCGCTGTGGATATAAAGGTCATAGATAAGCCGGAACTTAAGATACGTTTAGAGAACAACCCTTTAGGTGGCCTTAACATTGTATGTGATCGCAGTAAGTATACTTCAAACTTATTACGACGATCATATCGTTATCGACGACCCGCGTCGCTGAGCGGTCACCATACCGGTCTGACACGCAGTTGGTCCCGGGTTAGATGCCCGGCCAGACATACATCACAATTATTAGTTTAGATTTCTGTTCTGGGTCTGGGTGTTTGTGTATTCGTCTTTGTGCGTCCATGGCACCCACGACATAGGAGAAGAAATTCTACTGTGGGGCTATGAGTGCAGAAAGCGTTTACGTTTATTATAAGTAACTATAGGCGTATATGAGGGCAGGGGGTTAAGGGTTCCTTCCCCCCAAAGTGTAGGTGAAAAAACTAAATGCTTAAACAAGAGGACATATTTGTTTATTTTTATTGATAAAGACCTCGATCCCCTTCCTAACTTAGGATAAGAAAAAAATTCAGAAGCGATATGTTTTTTCGCCCGCCGCCATTGTTGGACTTTCTTGAACATAGCTTTGCTGAATTACGCCTCTTTATTACCAAAAATAAGACCTGAATAAAGCAGCAAAGACATGCATAGTACATAGAACTTTTAAAAATTATAATATATTCTATGAATAAAGTAAGGTATAAATCGTTGCTTCGAAAAGCATTAATCCACACCTAACATTGTGTTACGTGATTTGATTTACAGAAAGCGTATCCAGCGTTATATCAGTGATTGGACGTACAACAGGCGAGATAAAAGATATCGTTGAGAACGGAGATGTAGTCATTCAGTTTGCTAACGACACCACCTGCCGGCTGTCGGTCGACGAGATCGCTGGAGACAAGACGGGTCACGTGCTCACCGTGACTTGGGAAGCACCTAATACCGTGCGATTGGAAGACTGTGTTAATCTTGGTAAGGAAACTCGTTGTAGGACTTGTTTGAAAGAATAGAATTTGATTGAGGTATTGATTGACGTTTTTTTTTTTATAGTATGGAAGTAGCAAACGATGGTAAGCGGCTACTACCGCTCATGGACATCTGTAAGCAACCCTAGGTAAGATCAAAGTCTGACCTAAGGTTAGCCACATATGCGTTGCTACCCCTGAGGACTAAGATGGAATGCCTCGGATAAGTATGTCTCCCTTACCACACCCTTCAGACCAGAACACAACGGCACATAATACTGTTGTTATGAGGCAGAAATAGGTGTGGCGGTGGTGCTTCCGGAGTCGAACCATAAAAAGTTCTACCACCTTAAAATATCCAAGGTGATCTGGATAATAATGGTACCCCCCCTTCTTTCCCCCTCAAATTAAATTCCTGGATCCGCCAGTGGCAACATTGAACGATGTTACCATCCTATCCTAATATAATTGCAAACCATATTAAAGCGCAGAGATTTAGATTTTAGACGCCCACGTCTGACCTGACCACCCATTTCGTTACGCCAACAGTTAGTCATAATA
>MOOZ01001385.1:236001-250568 GCA_002930495.1 Cecropterus lyciades | reverse complement strand
GGACTGTATGTTCGTCTGCTTCTTAGATCTTATAAAAATAGTAATTAATCAATTATAACTGCATTATCACTACTACACACAGATTTCCGAATGTATTCCACTACGACGCGCGGATATAGACGATAATTCGACATAGTCTTATGACTCACACAATTTTAGTTATAACTTACAATAAGGGTACATAAACACAAGTCATTTACTGCGACAAAAAATAGAAATGAAGTTAAATAATTCTTATTAAAATCTAATTAGGTCCTACAAAACAACTAACTTAACAACAGGCAAACATACACTTTGCACACATAAGGAAAATACTAAAAAGAATTTCATATACACATCTCCAACCAAAAAAATTGGTATCAGCACACAAAACACATGTGAGTTTTCGAGTCATTCTAATTCATTATCACATACTTAAACATGATAGGCAAACACGTACGAGTATATGTCTTGCGTTAAAAAAAGTTGACAAAAATGTTAGGTTTTCCTATTAGCATTTGTTAAACGTAGTAGCTATTGCCTGTTCCTGGCTTTGGCTTCCCATATCTATCCCTCAAGATATATAGTCTCGGAGGGGGTGGGGGGGATTTATGGGCCTATTCAAGATGACGTTCTTGCATTTAGATTTGTGGGAAGGAGATTGAGACCCTTAGCCTAGCTCTTGTTGAGAGGAGACCCATTCCCATTGATAATAACAATAGGTTAACAATAATAGCGTATGATCAGAGAATACCAACTTGCCAAAAAGAAACAAAAGAAGAAGAAGAATCATATTTGCATTCAAATAGCACTGTTAAAAACTTTGCTAGAATTTATTGGACTCATGTCAAATATTAATTACTATGTAAACCGCAATCACTAAGCTAATTTATTTTATACAATGTAGCAGATTACAGAAATAGTGAACACACAATCTGGTGTCAAGTGGTTATTGCTGCCATATAGGTGTTAATAGTTCCTAATAGGACAAGAGTTGTAATTGAAATTTATCACAAGTGTGTTGGTATTTCCAAGGATGTAAGGTAAGTGTAACACTTTGTATAAGCTTTCAAACAATTAGTCACAGATGTACTGTCAAATAACAGGAATATGTATCATGGGCGTTGATAAGGAGTGAGAGTATTAGTGTTTTGAACCCCTTAGCACAGTTGAGAAAAAAAATTTCAAACAATCTTCCAGTTTGAATCTTTTTATCTCGACCTTTTTGTCAACAAACTTTAGTCTTTTCAAGACTAAAGTTTGGTTGTTCTACCACCTTCAAATCCTCCCTAAATGTCTTGTGCAATGAATGGGTGTCCACTATATTATTTAAGACTATTACTATTTAAATGATCTAAAATACATACCCATCCAAGCTCTTGCAAGGCCTGACATTGGCATACAGATCAAATTCCTTCCTCAGGGCCAGATTGAGTGATCTGTAGCCCTTGCCGACTGGGGTCATGAGTGGTCCCTTCAGGCCTATCTTGTTAGCGTTGACTGAGTCAATGGCCTTCTGTGGGATGCCAAACTTGCCATCTGGACCCTAGAATAAACAAACCTTATTAGGAATCAAAAAAAAACTATAGTACAGGTCTAGAATATTTCGAACATGTACATAAAAGAACTTAGACTAGACTGAACACGAGAGAAATCTCCTAATAATGCCTAATATTATTATAAGTTATTAATATTGTACATTAAATGTATTTATTTTGCATAGGCCTGTGGGGGCATTTACAAATTATCAGTTACAATAATTATCCCTACACTACTACTGGATCACAACACAACCTCAATTGAGAAAAACTGGCTAGAAACTCAGAGTTTGTTTTCTAAATGTTTCAGTAATATGCATCATGATTGCAAAATGCTTCTCAGTCACACAATCACCTTTACTTGTAAAACCATTAAATTTAAATGTGCACTTACAGATCAATTGCTAGTAATAAGTTATTGTTGACTGTATGTTTTCCAATATAATAAAACAATTAGACTCAGTCACTAGAAGATAATTGTTAATATATAACCATTGATTGATCTTTTTTGTCACATTTCTTTGAAGAAAAAGACAATACAGATGATGTCAAAAATATACTAACTTATTGTGAATAAATAAGTGGTATTTTTTAACTTTAGGTGGTATTTGCGCATTGCAATCTTCATAAAGTTGAACTTAAATGGTACAGAAGGAGCTCTATCTTAATAAATATCCAGCAACTTTTGCATACTCTCGTAAAAGTCATATCAGTATTAAAACACTTTCAAAGTAGTTCATACAAGCAAATAATTAAATATATTTTCACATTTTGTGTATGTCAATAAACACTTTGAATATGTATATCATATTATGTAAATAAAAATTACAGTTATTAAATAAATTTAGTTATATTATTTAGTTTCTAGTTATAGTTTCTATATATTAATTTATATAGTTTCAAGTAGTAAATTATTCTTATGTACAGCAATTAATTAATCAATTCATACATTTATATGAACATCAGTTAATGAGACATAATTGTTACCATTAAATAGTCATATTCACAACAGAGTCTATTAATTAATATATTTTAGTATTTATAGTTAACCAGTCAAATTGTTTTTGCTTAGTCAACCAATGTAGTATATTAACCTAGCTGTACGTTTTCCTTACAAATAAATAAATAAATATGTTTGCAAATAGCAAAAGCACTCATACATAAAGAATTCTGTTTATTACAGAATATTTCATAACAAAAAAGCTAGAATAAAAAGCAGCAGTTTTAATGATGCATTGAAGCCTTTTATAAATGGAAATTCCCATTCTGATTAAGGCTTGAACATTTGCATTGAAGTAAAAGGAAAATGAAAAGATAAAACATATCTTTTATGAAAAGCATTTCAGCTTTTATAAATTAAATACAAGACTCATTGGACGAAATATTATTTGCTATTATTATTATTAAAAGAAGTTTATGAGTAGTCTGTTGTATTCATCAATTTAATTTATTCTGTATGTTTATTACTAAATATATGAAAAATATTAGAAGCACACCATTTTTAATAAAAATAATAATTATGAGTACATTATGAGATGCATATGGTATGTCATATGATAGTATAGGCATGTAAATATATCGTAAAATAAAAAAATAAATAAGTACTTTTATTTCAAAGTAAAATAGATAGGTATTTCATTTCATAGCAGTAACAGAACGTGGCATAACTTTTTAATTCAAAAACATGAGTCACAAAACACAACAATATTGTCTTGTACAAACGTAAAAAAAATCGATCATATTAATTTCTACATAACGAACTCTACAAATATAAACAAAATATGTAAAAGGGATATAGTTAAATGTATATACAACAATAAAGTAACCAGAGATCGCGGTACTTACCCGAACAGCTGTGACGTCCACCTCATCCCATTCAATAGGCACTTTGGCGGCCTCGAAGATTTTCTGCACGGCCACCGTGATCTCCGGGCCGATGCCGTGTCCCGGGATAAGGGTCACCCTCCGCACCCCCGAGCTGTACTGCGCCGCGCCCGCCCGGCCCGCTGGCACCTGGTACCGACAGAATACCAGACTTATAACCTCAACCCATATAACAATGAAAAACCACAAAAAATCATGTTAACCTCATTTTTCACGACCTCAACCCCTCCGACGCCCCTATTCGCCCCCGACTCGAACAGTTTCAGCAAGCTTTCGATAACTTTACTCTCACGAAAAGGCTTCAACAGCGCTTTTATGTAATTCTTCGACATAACTATAGGGCTATTTTTGGATGGCAAAAGAAATTAGCTAGCAGCCTGCGAGGGTTAAAAGGGTGGGATGTGCATGCGATGCAACACAAAATGCAATTTTTTATACTGATCTACGAACTTACAATTTTCCTTATTAATCTCGCAGCCATTTCACTAATTTTTGATTATACAGAGACGAGCGATTCTCCGCGGTGAGGAGGCGGAGAGGGGAGGAAGTGGCGAATTCGACAACGACGCATGACCGGAAACATTGCATCAAGGCCACTATTGTCAAAGATGCGCAACACACAATGCGATAAATATTAGCTGAAAAGGAACGGAGAACTTTTACTTTCAAAGCAGTATCAATTTAGAACATAATTTAATTACCATTTTATTTAATGAACTATTAAATAAAAATATTTTACATACTTAATTTTTATATTTCTTGCTAAATATGCAAAAAAGCTTTTCGCATATTGGACTAGACGACTCCAAGATTTTAATAATCTTTGTTTAATCGTAGCCAATGTATGTCATTGTCATGTCAATTTCTTTTTTTTGTTAATAATATGTCATTTAAACGTCACTGCTTACAAATACGATAGATTTATATGAATGTTTCCAGAAAGTTGTTTTTAATATTTCGACTTTTTGTACTAACTTTCATTAATACATTACCTCCCATTAGGCTGCTATAAATTTTCCACACAGATGCAAGGCTGATATTTAAAGTAATTAAGTAGGTTAATTTTCATATTATGGATTTTTCATTGTCAGCGAAATTGTCATCATTAAGTTTAATTTCTCAACATAAATTGGAGAATATTTTAACTCAATGCGGTGATAAGACGGACTTTATCATAGATCCTGCACTAATTAAACCTTTAGAGAGGATATGTGGGATTAGTTGGCTGAGGTAAGGCAATAATGGAAAATGTATCATGTTAAAATGTAATGAATTTTTAAATTTTGTCCTTGTTTGTGGTACGCGGTAAGTTTATCGATAAGGATACGCCCACGAAAAAAATAATTTTAGACTTCTAGTTAGTGCGTCGTATCGAGGGAAATGAGTACTGCTGGCAAGATTTTAATTTAGTGCCTGCCGCTACTTATTTTCACTGCGCTATTTGCCGATTAATTAAAGTCTAAATATACTTTCTATTTGACTTAACTTTACTCATAAGGCATTTTTTTTTGTCCATATATTTTAAAATTTACTTAACGTTCTGTTTTCATATTCATATTAATTAATAATTTTAATTTTGACTTGACGTTATATTTTTATTTTGTGTAACTGTGTCCCAGAAAACAAGTTGTATGTCTGTAAAACGTGGCCCATCTGGCAAAGTAGTTATCATACTGGTATGCAGAAGTATGGGTTTGATTCTGGCTAGATAAATATTTGTATGATGAATTTAGACCTTCTGTTCTGTATGTTTTGTGTTTGTTTATGGCAACCACAATAAAATGATCCCAGGATAGGGCTGTGTCGTCAACCCATTATTGTTCTACTGCTGGGTACGAGTCTTCGCTGAGAATGCGGGACTTTTAGGCCATAGTCAACCACTCTGGCCAAACTAGAAAGCAGTATATATTTTAAATATAAGTAGTTTAAATAAAAATCAACTTCATATCATTTCAGACAACATGGCATTGACAAGATATATAAAATGGATCCCCAGCTTGGTGCAACAGCCAACACCATCAGAACATACTTCATCCCGGCCTGCATTCAGAAGTACAAATGTGTTCTAGACCAGATATCATCTCTCCTTAGCCAAAACCCATCACTAGCTGACGCAAACTGCTTCAACATAATAATTGTGCCAAAAGTCCTATGCTCATATGATGCACTCCTAGAAAATAGAGGGTTGTATGGAATTGTGAAGTTGCACTCATTTTCATGGGAATTAATGAGCTTGGATGAGCAGCTACTAAGTCTAGAATTACCATTTTTGTTCAAGCAGCTGTATGTAGAACACAATCACTCATTATTGTCAAGTATTTCAATGTCGCTGTGGAGTTTATTTCATGTCACGGGAAGGCCCAAAGCAATACTCTCAGTCGGTAAGATATCCGCTAGTGTATTGGATATTTTGGAAGTCCAAGCGGAAACGTATGCAAGAGATTTTGTTAGCACAGAAAATTCCCAAGATATCGGAGCATTGATCATTGTTGACAGAGACCAGGATTATGCTTCAAGCTTAATGACACCAGCCACTTATAGTGGGTTGTTAGGTGAAATATTCAATATCAACTGTGGGCACTTAGATCTGAATGTCAAAGAAACTAAACTGAAGAAAGGGAAATTGATGTTGGTTCCCGAAGACACAAAGCCTACAAAGAATACAGTTATTACTCTGGATAGTTCATTAGACAGCTTGTACGGAGAGATCAAACACAGGCATTTTTCAGAAGTGCTAAGTGTTTTAAGTTCGAAAGCCAAATTGTTGAAAAACGAAGATATTAAGGCTCTCGGAATACAAGAAATGAAGCATTTTGTCGCAACAAAACTACAGCAAATATCTCTATTCAAACAGAATCTAGTCAACCATGTGTTAGCTTGTGAAACTATTATATCAGAGATGAATAATAAGTTTGAGAATTTAACACTGACTGAGAGTGAGATGTTGAATAATAGAAATAAGAAACTCAACTTTACATTTGTTGATGAGAATTTTGGCACCGATATTCATATTTATAATAGTTTACGTCTCATGTGTTTGTTAAGTCTAACGCAGGGTCTAAGTAACGAGGAATATAATTCTCTAGTTAATAAATATTTATTAGCTTTCGGATATAATTACTTGTATGTATTTAATAATTTAGTGAATGCTGGGTTGTTGGTGCAACCTTCTAGTCCTAAGCTCTCTTTAAATATCTCGAACCTTGGCACTTTGAGTGACAGGTTACCCAAATGGCAGACTACATTCCAAACTACAGCAAATAAATTAAAACAATTACCATCACAGACGGAATCTGGTAAATCACCCAGTTACGTGTTCAACGGTGGTTATGTACCATTAATAGCTGTGTTATGCAATGCTGTGCTCACATCGGAATCTTTGTTAGAGGTTTTAACGAAACTGTCGCCTCTGTCAGAATTGAAACTTGGTGGTAAAATAATTAACAAATTCAAGGATAGTGTAGAAACACTTGAGAAGTTGTTGAACCTAAAACTATCCGATACAGAGTATGGTTGTAGGGATGCAAAGAGTCTGCTAAAAGTACTAAAGAATGATAGTAAGTCTGTAGGGTTTCCATTAAAACCACAATCAGTATTGGTGTATGTGGTTGGTGGAGTCACATATGCAGAAATAGCAGCTTGTGACGTTATCCAAACTGTGACAGGTGGCAAGATTTATATTGCAAGTGATTGTATTGCAAGTGGTAGCGATTTGATGGCAGCTAATACTTGAAAATAATTCATAATTTATGTATTTGCTTTGAGCCAGAATATGTTTTTGTTAGTCTTTTTTTACTGACATTTTACATAAACAAATCTATGTATACTCTTTGCTTATATGTTAAGGGTAAGGATTTTAAATGGGTTTTATATAATACATTAAAAATTAACCTCTTTATGTCTGTAGATTGTATGCAAAAAAAATGAGGACTGAATTTTTTACCGTCTCTTTGAAATCACATCAAATGATAACTACTGATTTTAATTTAAGGGTTAAAAATATGCTTATAATCCAAGTCTCGAGGTAACATTAGTCTTTCATTCATTTAAAGCAACTTCATTTAAGATATTGTAATTTCAAGTTATTGAATGTTTCTTTAAAGGCGTATCACAGCAAGTATTATATGTATTGTGTTTATAGAAAGTAGCAATTGATCATAAAATACATTTGATTTGGTATCTTTTGCCACTCATGGACACCCAAATAAAGCTAGGTATGCTAGAATCTGTATATAGTATATAAACGACGAAAGTAATTATTAAGCTATTTATATTACGAATTATTTAATTAATAAATAAAATGTGTATATATTTGTGAAAATATTTTATTTTACCAATTCGTAAAATATCACAGTATAAAGTTACAAATGTATCTTACAAACGAATTATTTTACAATTTATTGGCATAAAAATTGGATTAATCAATGAAAATATAATTAAGACGTACATATTACCAAAATAAGCATTATGAAGTTCATGACATTTGAAACACAAGTTCTCACAAGGAATGGTAGGATGTACAGATTTTCAATAGTACTGTGGTGGCCGGTCGTAAATATTTTATGCAAACTAAGAAAATTAAATTTAACATGAATTAACGTTAACATAAAAATATTATAGAAAATAATTTAAAAATTAATGGTCAAAATTGTAAAGTAAAAATAAGTTTTTGTATTTTATAAAGAAATAAAAAATAAATAATTATTAATGTAACAAAAAAAAGTAATCTGTAAAAATCATTATTGTATGTTAATCGGTCAAACCGATCTCACTTTAATATTAATGCATTTGCTCATCGCTAACCCGCCGCCGGCGGCGCGAGCGCAGGTAGAGAGTACGTCACCGATTGTTTGTGGAGAATTACGTTGGCCCGCTGTGCGAGCGTATGCTTTTTCGCTATGTTGTGCTAATTTACATGTTACTATTGTGTTCGAATTTTGTCGCTTATTGTCATTTCACCTTCTGTACTTTTCTTCTGTCCTCTGTAAACTGTAAAATTGTGCTTACGTGTGTTCGGACAATAAAATTGGCGTGAGTAAATGTTTTTTACAACATATCGTCCACCAAAGTACTATTAATACGCAAAACTTAATAAAGCCTCAGCTTGCCTTAACTAACTAAAAAATTCAAGCACTGCTATTAGTGGATTTGACGCACATCCATACCTTAGCTTCCTCGTACTTCTCCAATGTAAAGGCACACTAAAATTTTATTAGGCAACAGAAATTATTTTATATTTATAATTTATTATTGATTTTGTAGTCATTAACAGCGTTTTACTATCGATCTCGATAGGAAATAATTAACATTGATATAAGATTGATAACATTTTGATAACAACATAAAAATGAAAAATAAAAATATTTTAGGCAAAAGTAACATTTTAATGCAAAAAAATATACTATTAAACATACTTAAATATATTTTACACAGTATACGAGAACACTTTGAATATCTATCTATAATAAAATAAGTTTTATTTCCATAACTCTTATTATCATTTATATGATATAGACCTGAAAAGAAACAAACGTAGAACGCGATAGTACATATAAGTTTGATGTCGCAAGCGAGCATGTAGTTCACCTTTATTTATTATAGTATGGAAGTAGCAAACGAGCATGCAGCCCACCTGATGGTAAGTGGCTCGTGCCGCCCATGCACATCAATCATCAATCCATGCACATCAATTTTAAGTTAAATATACAATTTGATCCTTATTACATTATTTTAGAACTGAAAAACTTAGTGCTCTAATTACACTGCGGTTAATTGCCTTTTCATTATTCAACCTTCATGTAAAAACAGCAGGCTCTCCTTTAAAATTTGCGTTTTTATGTTGCGTTATTATACATGCAAGCAACGATATAAGACAGAACATCTCAAGTTGTATGATTTTAGGCTAATATTATCGCGGAACTGATACATTTTAATATGTTATGGATACAGTACCGTATATTAAAATGTATCTCGAGATATTTTAAAGCCACTCACATTGCCTAAAACCGGCATAAGTCTGAGTTATTTCCGCCAGTACTGAGCAAACTTGTGGAACTGTTCCACCAAAACCGCCATGACGGCCGTGACGGACATATCTAGCAGATTCTGCAAGTAGTGGACGGCTTCCTCGTCGCCGAGGTCCAGTCTGGAAAAAAAATTGAATTTGTCTTAAAGACAAGGTGGTAGAACTCTATGTAGTATGTAATATGTCCTTTTTTGTATATGTAATCTGATATACGTATATATTAGTTGTTGTGTTTTTTTTACACCATCTGGTTTAACATGGTGAATGCTAGCTCCAGTATCTTGCCAGATAGTACTATTCAAACCTAAACAAGAGACTTGTTTGGCAAGATACGCTATAATGAATGAATTTCGCTTTGGTCATCATTCTATGGCGTGGCGTAGGATCTGTTCCTCGAACCTCGAAGACTTAAGACCCTCGACCATCGGCCCTTATAGGCAAGGAAGGCTTTATTCGGACACTTTCCTTAGTGGGTACTTCACCGATGTCGGCAGCCAGTAAGTACCTGATAACAACGGTGGCGAAAACTCTTGCCTCTTCGATTTCAGACCACCGTCACTCCATTCTGCCTTATAACAGCAGTGTTTTGCATTACTGTTTTGATCTGAAGGGTGTGGTAATGGAGATATATTTATTCGAGGCGTTGCAATTTAGTCCTTAGGAATAGCAACGTGTACAGACACGCCATAAGCCATAGGGCTAACTTCAGGGAAGATTAATCTGGGGTTGATTACAGATGATCCATGGGCGATATTGGTCACTTACCGATGGACTGCATGATCGTTTGCTACTTTCATATTATAAAAAAGACAAATTAATTTAAATAACTTATATAGAGTATTCCTAGTAAGTCATATATCGGAGGTGCAGTCTTCGGTCTTCAGACCTGTGTTGAGCCACTTATAAATGAACTATAAATAGCAAACGAGCCTGCATCCCATTTGATGCTAAATGGCTACTGCCCCCATGGACATCTGTACTCAACCCTAGGTAAGATCAAAGTCTCCCCTAAGGTTAGCCACAGATGCGTTGCTACCCCTGAGGACTAAGATGGAATCGGAAAAGTATGTCTCCCTTGCCACAACCCTTCAGACCGGAACACAGCAGCGCATAACTGCTGTTGTTAGGCAGAAATAGGTGTGGTGGTGGTGCATGCGGAGCGGAAGCACAGCGAGGTGTAGCGAGGTGTAGGCCGTGTGTGTACCTGAGTTTGTCCTGCACCTTCTTGACGGCCTTGTCGGGCTCCAGCGCGATGTCGGGGACGGACGCGTCCGCCATCAGCGAGAACAGGTTCAGCATCAGGTTGGCGTGCCTGCACACGGACCTACTTATTAATTGTGACACTACACGAGTGTAAGTTTGTGCTACTTACGTGCATACAAGTGAACTTTACGTTAATTTCAATTGTATTCATATTTTTTTATATTGACTGTTTATTTATATTGTTTATTCGTTTTATTAACGAATATCGTGAGGTCCACTTTTTGTGGTTGTAAATAAGTATATTAATCTTGATTACTCCCGCGACTCCGCTCGCTTCGGTCATATTTATCACAGTAATAAGTATTCTATAGGTTAATCCATCATGAACTATCTGCATGCCAAATTTTAGCTAAATCCGACCAGTACCTTTTGTGTTTAATTAATGCAGTATAATTAGTGCATTTCATGCAATTCACCTTTTCTGACGAGGGGGAACCCACAAAAATCACTAAAAGCCATTAGAGAGACGGCAAGATCTCTTATGTTAATTATTATTTATACTGATTGATTTTTTACACTTATAATTGAAATTAGTACGTCATTTCTCCTTTGTAGCACATTAAATGCTAATATTTCCTTCGTAATTAACCAAATTCAATAACTTAGTACATAATTAATTTATTATTATTATAGAAAAGAGGGAACTGGACTAATGTATAGGTAGCAACTGACCGTCTCAGATGCAGAAACGCCGTATAGCACTGCTTTCGAAACTCATGGTAATGGTCGGAGTGGGGTCCGCCCATGGCGTCCAGCATCTCGCGGCTGAGCTTCATGGGCGGCGGCAGGGGTTTCGGATCTCGGCCTAGGATGTAGCCGAAGTCGATGTGGAATAGGGCCCCCGCGCGGGTTAGGAGCAGATTGTCTAAGTGACGGTCGCCGACACCTGGAATGAGAATATAAGCTGTGTTTATAAAAAAAAAAAGTATGATTTTATAAAAAACTCGAATCTCACAAAAAACATGAAACGCTACCAATCCATTGGTTTTTGGCTGGTACAATGTAAGGGGCTTTACCCTGGCACGCATACGTATATTGCAGTCTCTTCATCAATATGTATGATACAACAAAGCGAAAATTTCCTAAATATGTTATACCTGCCACGATGCATCTTGGAAGATGTGAAATAAAGTTCTCTTAAAGAGTTCTAAAGATGGTACAAAAAAGAGCTCCCTTTCAATGCATACGGCCTTGGTGTTGCAAATGCCCTAACCTAAGCGACGGTGACTACTTTGCATCACGTACTCCGTTAGCCTTATCTATATATTTTGTATTGAAAACCTAACAAGGTTTTCTACTTCATATAGAACAGGTTCTATATGAAGTCAACCTCAGACGCGTCGCTATTCCCGAGGGCTAAGATGATCGCCTCTTATGTAAGTGAGGCGGCAACCACACCCAACTAAACGCAAGAACTGCCTCACGCTAGAAATAGGTATGGCGGTGGTACCTCCCCGGTCGAACTACACTGGTTCTACCACCTGTCAAACAATAAATAACTTACCCAACAAATACGTGATAACACAGTATCCAGCACAGCTCCTGATGTACGTGTCCATAGTCTCCGGTCGGATCCCATAGGGGGCGCCTTCGCACGGATTGTGCTTCCTAAAGAAGTTCTGTATGCTGCCCTCGGAGGCCAGTGCTTCCGCCACCGTTACCGATTCTATGAACTGCAGGAAGCCGTGCTTCGAACTAGTCGCTAGTACTTTGTACGGAGTCAGTTTGAGGTCTAAGTTCTCTCTGAAATACAAAATGTATCGATTGCAGACTTATTGTTTTTTTTTTAACAGACTTCAAAAGGAGATTATGATATGTACGTAACATGACTAGAATTGTGATATTTTCACACACAACAATCTATTAAAGCTTCCAAAGAAAAATATAAATATAATTTTATAAAACTTGAATTATAATAGCAAACGAGCATGCGAACTCGATTGCTACCGTTGAGTTGCTACCGTTGAATGGAGGACTAAGTTGAAATGTCTCGTATAAGTATTATTTACATTTTTATCATGTTTATAAAATTCTCGTGTCACAATATTAGTTACCTTACTCCTCCGAAACGGCTTTACCGATTTTTACCAAATTTTATATGCAGTAGGTCTGAGAATCGGCTACTATTTATTTTTCATAGCCCTAAGTGATAAGGGTTGTTCATACTTAACATTTTTTTTTTATATTTGGACAAAAAAAATGTTTTATTTTTCTTTCATGTGGCATTAAAAATACATACAACCCTAAATTTTTACCCTTTTATCGCCAACCCCTATTTTTTAATAGCCATTTTAGTAATTTAATAATTTATATGGCAAAACAACGTGTGCCGGGTCAGCTAGTATTTTTATATGATTTTAATTAGAACTTAACGCAAAGGAATAATGAGGGAGGTGTAATTGACTGGTCCATGCTACTAAATCAGTTGTTCAAATGAGTAATCTTTGAGAATTTTTGTGTTGAATTGTCATATTGATAATGATGGTAAGTGACCTCACTATAACAGAGTTGAAAAGCAACGGACGACGAAAAAAAAGGTTAACAAGTCTCTGAATTTTTTCTCATCATCCAGAAATAGACCCTGAAATATTTCGACGAGAATAAGGTGCGCCCGTTTTAATATTTCATTCTTCGCCTAAGCTAAGGGAGATCGCAGTTTACTTCCTTATAAATGACCCTCACCTTCGCAGCAACTTGTCCATAAGCGTAATCATCTGCAGGATGAGCTGGTCTTGCCGAAGGTCGTCCCCGTGCTTGAAGATGGCTTCGTACTCCGTACCGCTCGTCGTCAGGAAGGTCAGCTTGGACGGCATCAGGGCTGATTTGAACAGGTGAGCTTTCTTCGCTACAATACCCTGGATTATTGAAGAGGGACCCCTTTAGAATTGTTGTGATTTGAAACTCGATGAAACGAAAATGCGTTACGAAAGTAATTGTAGGCGCTAAAAGTAGATGGCGCTGTTCCCCTTTTTAAATCACGCTAACCATTTTACTTCGTAGCTTGTAAAAGATCTCAAGTACATAAACCAATGTAAAACAAGATATGGGAATATGAGCTGCACTGATTACCTAATAATTTTTTGTAAAAGCCTAAGAAAGCTCAGAAATAATTTATTATTTATTATTAATTAATAAACTTCGATTACGCTTCGCCACGCGTTTACACAGGTTTAAGTGCGCATATAGATATTTCACCCCAAAAATCAGCAAAACTGACCTTGATATTGACGTTGGGGTCTAGCGGGAACGGCATCGGCTCGAAGTTGGCGAAGTTGAACTTGAAGGCATCAGGGTCCGCCAGCAGCTGCTGCAGCCGCTCCGCCTTGCGGCCGCGGCTGCCGCTCTCGCGCGCCACGCTCTTCACCAGCTTCACCAGCTTGTCGATGAACACCTGCTGCCGGGCGAGGAATGAACGTGTGCGTTGTAGCTCCGCGTTACCTGACCGAAACATATCAATTATTGTGTGTGTGCAGGAGCAATGTCATTTTCGTTTTTAAATGACTTGCGAGATGCATTAGCGACTTCAGTTATTGACATTGCAGACGATATTAAAAATGAAGAATTAAAAAAAATCCTTCAAATTTATTTTCCTACTTATGGATAGATGGTTCAGTTTGCTCCTGAGCTTGGAGCTGTATGATATGTGTTCTTCTAGAAAAGTGGAAAAAAAAGTCTGGTGTTTCAAGTGTTCATAGGTGACAGTGACTACTTTCCATTAGGTGGCCCATCTGCCGTATCGTTAGGTGTAACTATATAAAAAAAGCCGTTTAAACTTGGTTTTTAGGGGTAACAATGCATGCTTTTCCGCGTACACATAGCATTGATCGGGTAGATGCGTTAAAAGATCGTCGCTAAATGAGACGTTTTAATTTGGTTCG
>MOOZ01001385.1:186075-203408 GCA_002930495.1 Cecropterus lyciades | reverse complement strand
CTTTGTGTTGAATATTTCATTTATTGAGGAAAGCTATAGCGTATATAAGATCACGCTATGTTTGTTTGTTTTTTTCTTATGTAGTAGCGGGTGAAACCGCGGGATACGGCTAGTCACTTATAAAGAGCATCATTATTGTGTAGAGTATTCGTTTATGGCTGTAGAGCTTAATCTATGATTCATCCTTGTTTATATTGTCTATGTGGCTAGTAAATAATGGTAATAGTAAATAATAATAAAGAAACACATGACTACGAACGGAATTAATTGTTTAATTAAGAACTACACAATTATTACATTATGTATTGTGCAATATAGGTTGTATTGAAGGTGGTAGACCTCTTTGTGGCTCGACTCCGGAAGCACCACCGTCACACGTATTTCTGTTATACATTGCTGTGATCTGGTCTGAAGGGTGTGGTAAGATATACTTATCTAAGGCTTATCTGGGGTTGATTACAGATGTCCTTGGGCGTCAGTGGCCATTTAACCATCAGTTGAACTGCATGATGGTTTGCTACTTAAATATTTAAAAATATATTACTCAGATTATTTGTAATTATAATACACGTAGGTACGGTAATCGAACATAAATTAAATGCCAAAACAGTAAATTATGGCCTACCTCTGATATGTTTGCGGCTAACCAACGCTGTAGTGGTTTAGTTAATTGCTCTATTAAATTCTCGGGCGGAGGGCCATTATATTTAATATACATACAGTTATCTAAGTAATTTGGCCACAGCTAAGGGCATATTAGGTCAGGGCACAATCCTCTTTAGTATTATGAAAGTATAAGATTATAAATCAAGGTTCAATTCAGCGGCATCACCGCCACATCTATTCGTGTGGTGAGTTAGACACTTATATATGGCATTTCAATTTAGTACTTTGGGGTAATCAATTTTTGCGCGATCTCAGGACCTCCAATCTTATCTGGGGCTGATAACAGATGTCCATGGCGACAGTGATCACTTACCAGGTGTAATGCATGCTTTGTTACTTTTTTTTTTACAGTATGGAAGTAGCAAACGAGCCTGCAGCTTTAAACTTTAAGGTTAGCCGCAGATGCGTTGCTACCCCTGAGGACTAAGATGGAATGCCTCGGAAAAGTATGTCTCCTTTACCACACCCTTCAACCAGAACACAACAGTGCATAACACTGCTGTTATTAGGCAGAAATAGGTGTGGCGGTGGTGCTTCCGAAGTCGAACCACAAAGAGTACTACCAGATCTACATTATGTAAAAATAAATAATTAGAATTACTATGGAGATTGTTAGATCTTTGGTGCTGTCCAACCTGGCAATTTTAAAATCTTCAAAGTAATTGTTTAATGATATTGTGCGTAAAAATATTATTTAAAACCAGCAAAGCGTCGTCAGTGACTCGTCGATGCTAATGGATGCCTTACCATAATGTCTGACCACTGGCATGAACAGGAAACCAGGTGAATTTGTACATAAGTTAATTTAATATAATAAACATCAGTTGTGATAAAAATACCATGAAATTATCGTTTAACTATAAAAATCACAAGCATCGACACTTCATTAAATTATCTTTTTCAATCTGTACAGGAATGTATCTATATGAATAATTCCGTCAAGGGGCACGGTAGACTTCATTGAAACCTCACCTAAATAATAAAACATAAAAAAATATTGATTTCGAGTTGACAACATATATCCGAAAATTCGGATCGTCGAGTATTTTGTTAAATTCTAATGGTGCAAATAGTCGCCATATTGGCCACTCGGATGCCATCTTGAATTTCTTGTAGCCGATTCACATAATAATAGGATAAACATGCCATCTAGCGGCGTTATTTACCTTGCATAGTTTTGATATTTTATACTGGATGGCGCAAAAAAAATTACTTCTTATTAGTTTCTGCATCACGCTGCCGCGCGGTTGAAAACGTGTGTAGGTTCGTATAAATATGTCTAGCGAACTGGCAACTTTTACGAGTATCTGTTTCTAAGTCTAAGGTGTAATACCTACAAGTTGATTAAAACTACAAAAATATCTATCTACCTATAGTCACATTTCAACAGAGCGAAGCCGGGTTTTCATCTAGTTATTTCATTATAGAGTTTAGCTGTTCTTGTTGTATAAGGAGGTTGCTTTTTCGTTAATTTTTATCTCAATAAATGTTTGTATATTCAATTAACACACACACGAATTTACCCTATTTCACTCTTGTGTCAGTGCCCGTTACAGACATCTGTATTAAAACCAAGTGTGTCTCGGTTTTTCTACCTATTGTTCACAGAATCTTTGAGTAATGGGAAGTACGCCTCGTAGCAAGGATGGCAAAGACAAAAGTGTGAGTGTGTGCAATTCACACACAGGCTCACACTGCCGAAACGAAAATTATAGTCAATCTCAATATTGTTCATAGACAACCACCGGATCGGAACATTATCTCAACTGAGAAGATCAGGTAAGAATTTTAGCGGGTTTGACTTTTAGAAGTGAATTCTTTGTAGTATCCTTGTGATTCAACAACTCAATATAACGAAAATGCGTTACGAAAGCAATTGCCGGCGCTACAACTAGATGGCGCTGTACGCCTTTCTGATTCACGCTAACGATTTTACTTTGTAGCATGTATAACAGCTCAAGTTCTGAATGTCTCAAATGGACACACGAATAGCACACACGCACACTTTTTTATACCTGGCGCATTCTTCAGTGTAAACGCGGCGCAATGCGGTGTCGCATCGCACTGAAACTCGCTAAATAGCTTCCTTAATATAAAAAATGATACTAAAACAACGCTTATACACGTATGTTATGACGCTAATATATAAATAAATATCTATTTCATACTGCTGGAGTTTAGTTAGCTCATTTTGTAAAAATATAAATACATTCAAACATACATCTCTGCTTTGCATAGATAATAACACAAGAAAAAAACGCATTTTTTTTACAGAAAACAAGTAAAAATTTTAAAAATGATTTTTTTATCGAATGAAGTTAAAATAATAAAAATTAAAAGTCCAGTATCCGCAGTGCAGTGAGAGCACCAAGTTTTAAAATTCTAAATAATACTAGCTGAAGTACACGCGCTTCGCTACGTGACCAAAAAATTAGGATTTTTCGCTAACCGTTAGAGGTATATGAAAAGTGATAAGGACCTTTCGGATAGAAGATTAAATGTTAACCTCGTATATGCTATCAAAACTTTGCTATTTTTAGTGTTTTCTTTTTATTTAATGGAAATATGAAAGTCTGAAACCAAAGAGTGTTGTAACAACACTAAAATAGTCGCCATCTTTAAATAATGAATGAAAAATATCGAAATAAAAAGTAGCCTATAGACAAAAATAAATTAAAAAGTAAAAAAAAAACCCAACGCCATAAAGATTAGTGGGCAACCATTTAAAAAGTCAAAAATAATATTTATAGATGAGCCATTAAATACGAGCGAGCTACACCTATATTTTAATAACCACCCCGCTTTTTGCGTCGGGAGTTAAAAAATCTGTTAAAAAGGCTACATCCATGCAAAATTTAACGTAAATCGGATCGGATAGTTATTTTTATGTATTAGTATAGATAAAACTTAATAAACTCGCACTAAGGTACTGAGGTTCGTCTACGGCGTAGAGGACCGTCTACAAATATCGTAAACGTAAATACAATCTTCAAAATGTTAGATTTATTCAAGTACTTGTATGTAATCAAGTTTACAAGATGTTCGAGGTAATTCCACAATTTCCAATTCCCCTGAAGTTATGTTAGCTTCATGGTAACTCAATTAAGTCTACGAAACGCCTGGAGGGTTAGCGAGTACAATTATCTTGCTATTTGAATGTGAAATTGGGTTAGTCGGTACTATGTATTATTGATATGTTAATTTTGTTGGTTTAAGGAATGAATTCTGACATATAATATGAACGAACGTTTCATGTGTGTGTAACTCTGTACATAGTATATGTTTGCGAAATGGTTCGGATGCCTGATAATAAGGAGATTTTTTTATAATTTTTAGAACTTTTGTCAGTAGGTATGTTTGTCTCTGTAAAATCCCATCCAAATCAAAACTTTTGAATTGAATTTAAAGGCTTGAAAATACTTTTATAGTCCGTATGTTCATTAAATATTAAGTCTTTGTAGATTTGAGTATTCAGCGTTGAGGAATGAATATCATTTCATCTGGCAATCACATAAAAAAGATACAATAACTTCACGTATCTAACCAACTAGGTAATTTCCGCGGCTCCGCCACTTTCAGTCACGTTTACTACGGTAATGAGTATCCCATTTCCTAATACAGGGCATAAACTATCTTTGTGCCAAATTTGATCATAATCCGGCCAGTAGTTTTTGTGTGAAAACGTAATAAACATACATACATCCTCACAAACTTTCACATTTTTAATAGTAGTAGGTAAGATATTAACTTCAGTGTCACAATTAATCTGTAAATCTTAAGCTTTTCGTCGCACTAAGATAGCCTGTCAACTGTTGTTGCCTGTCTTAAAATTTGCCGCATATGCGTAATCTTAGCGTCATTGCCGCAACCAAAGTCATCGTATCAAAAGCACGTAGAATAATTTGCCGCATATAAGCAACGTAAACCTCAGCGTCGCGCTAAAATAGAGTGTAACGTGCTATTGCCTGCCTGATAATTTGCCGCTTATGCGTAGATGTAGCGTCAGTGCCGCAATCAACCTATCACCATTTATCGTCAGATAGACTAATGTTAATTTATTACTTTAATCTTATCAAAAGAAGAGGTGGTAGATTAATGTAGTTCGCCAGTGAGCTACCATCGCTACATCTTTTTACCCAACTTCGTCAGAAGGAGGGTAATGTTTTTCGAGCGTATGTATGTTTTTATGTGTGTCCATTTCTTTGGCAAACTGCTTGACGGATTGTGACGTATGACATATCATTAGAATAGGCTACGTAATTTTTGAAAATGGCGCCTGAAATACGATAACTTTTTTTACTATTACGACAATATGGATATCAAAAGAAAGTATATACATATGTATATTATAATACTATAGTATATTATAATACTTTATTTTTGCTATTTTGACAAAAACTTATAAAAGCGTTAAATTAAATATGTATCATTATGAATATATTTTCGTTTTAATCAGTCGGGTTGTTGTGTTTTAATGTTTTTAACGATGTTGTTAGTTTAGCGTGAAGCAGTTCTTGCGTTTCGGTGGAAGGTTGTGGTTGCTGGCTCACTTATATAAGCGGCAACCACTTACCATCAGATGGATTGCATGCTCCTTTGCTACTTCAATATGATAAAAAAAGAGAAATTCACAGTACAAAATGTCTACGGAATACATAGTTCATAGTGACCTCTTTTTATATTTTGAGTGAAAAATGTCATGAAAACTTCATTTTCCTATCATGGCAGTAATTATTAGTCTTATATTTAGTAAAATTTAACAAAATCTCACATTTTAAAGTACCCATAGCTACGTTGTGTTATTCTGTCCCTTAGTACGAGTTCATTACGTTTCCTCCAAACGATCACCTTCTACGTTTTGCTTATATGTAGAGAATCAGAGACAAGCGTAAACGATAATCATTAGGAAAACGTAATAAACTTGTACTAAGGGCATTGAGATAGCTCTGCATCCTAGAGGATCGTCAAATATCTCCTAGTATCAAATATAAATAGTTTAAAAATTATACAAAATAAACAAAACTACACTAAAATCTCGTATTCAACATCACCGTATCAAAAGCAAATACTATAATTTCCTGCATACTCTCAATGTTACCGTAAAAATATGTAATTTTATGTCCATGTTACATGAAAATGAAATGCTACTTCGCCCGTCCAATAAATGTTGCGTCGGACGTCGAATAAATTTATTCGCTGAATTCACCGACAGGTCAAATCTTCGTCTGACGAATGTTTCAGTTACCCAACATTTTTCTTAGAGCTTATGCGGGCTTTGGCGAATCCTCTCAGGACGTGATGTAGGACGATATAAATTACCGTCAGAGTGACAACTAATAGTTAATATACTGGGGGACTGAGAATAATATATCATATATTATTCTCTATTTAGACTAATATTATCGCAGAATTGATATATTGAGATATGTGGTTTTTAATTTCTTTTTGCCGATATTTCAATCCAGTTACATGGATCATGGTCACGGCGAAACTGCGGTGGCGGGAAGAAACCGTTGAAAAGCACTAGTGGTAGATTAACCTATCTAACCTACGTCTAGTTCGTTTTTCTTTTTTAGGTTCCATATCACGACACACACTAATTGTATCCTTACGCATCGAACTTTGCATTATTTGTTATTTACATAAACTAACCACTTGAGAATAATATACATCTATGTATATATTTTTTTACGTTTTTGGAGATTACTCGTTAAGAATCGATTTTCACATAAGGCGCCCGGTATGAAAAAAATATGAGGAGTAAAATCTAGTGATCGAATGACCTCGTTAAGTTTTTGGGGTGCAACCTATTGTGCGCATCTTTCCCTTTCTCATCAGTCGTATAGTTGGCGCTGTTTACAATTGACACTTCAAGTTTTTTCATCCGTCGCATAGATGGCGCTGTTTACAACAATTGAAACGTATTTAAATTTAATTTTATTGCGCCTGTTTAGACAATCGTACTTAAGGAGTAAACTTCAGTCGTGCGTCAGAGCTGACACACACTTTTTTGTTTTTAATGAGAACTGTACAAATGAAACATGTATGTACCTATGTTATATGTGTTCGTATTTTTATTGTAATTCCATCGCATATCAATACAACAATATCCATAAATCAGAAGAAAGAAGTAATTTACAGACTTGTATAATTAACTATAGCTGGTACTATAAAGCAATATTATTCGTAAGTGTGATATAAAACTCTAAATAAAACCACAACTCTATCGCAAAACATGCCTGTATTAAAACAACTTCATTATTTTAGAAATCAGTAAAACACAAAGTATACATACGCCACACGTAAGAAACCGAAACATAAAGAGGGTCATTATGCAAAACTTTCCTTCCCACAATTTTATACCTCTGCCTTCTGTTTTCAGCATAAGTTTAGTGATGTGCCGTATACCCGCGTAGAAGTAATATAGAAAAACGACACCTGTATCCGTTCTTTAGCGGATCTTAAACGGATTATAATTATTGTTAAATTTAATTATGTGTGAGACAGCTAAACGGATTTTTTGTAATTTTGAAATAATCTTAATTATTATTAAATTTTATTGTGTTTAATAGCTAAACGGATTTGTATGAAATATTATCCAGGAATAATTTATGATATAGAACTATGATCAGGAGAAGGATTGGGAAGCCGCCCCTAACCATTCGCAATTAAGACAATGATTCACTGCCGGTTCAGAAACAACTTGGCGGTTGGCGGATTTTGCTATAGTTTATAGTTATTGTTCAGACGATATTAGAGTTGTGAATTTGAAGGTGGTAGAACTCTTTGTGGTTCGACTCCGGTAGCACCACCGTCACACCTATTTCTGCCTAATAACAGCAACGTTATGCGCTGTTGTAAGGGAGACATATTTTTCCAAGGCATTCCATCTTAGTCCTCAGGGTAGCAACGCATCTGTGGCTAACCTTAGGTGAGATTTTGATCTTACCTAGGGTTGATTATAGATGTCCATGGGCGGCAGTAGCCACTTACTATTAGGTGGGCTGCATGCTCGTTTTGCTACTTCCATACTATAAAAAAAAAGAGTGTAAAAACAAGAAATCCGTATCCGCGTCTGCAGATCTTGACACGAATGAACTGGATTCGTATCTGTATCCACGGATACACATTTTTATGATCCAGCACATCACTGCACGAGTGTATGGCAGCTCAACTTCACCCGACATGTAAAACGAAAAATTATTCTTATGACCGTCATCCTATTACTAAAGTGATTTTTGTTTATGTAAAATTTACTTCAAATACCATCTTAATCCTCGGGAGTAGCAACTGATCTGTGATCGACTTCAGATGGAACCCCTGTTCTATATGAACTTGCTTCAGATGTGGCGTGGCAGTCCTTTGCAGCAGTAACCACTTACCATCATGTGACTGCATGCTCGTTTGCTACTTATAAATGTAATAAATTGCTTACAGATGTCCATGGGCGCTAGTCACCACTTACCATCAGGTGGGCAGTCCACCAGATGGTAAGTGGTTACTACCTTTGCTCGTCTGCTACTTCAGTCTGATAAAAAAAATGCATTTCGTTGGCTACTAACCTTTGTGGAAACCAGCCGTCTTAGACTACGCTGGGGCCCTTGGGCACACAAGAATTTGGGGCCCTTTAGGAATGTAAAGAAATCGAACTATACAATTTTTTTTTCACTATGATCTGCTTTATTATGGGAAATCAAATATATTATTATAATACGATATGTCATTAATGATATGAGACATGCAGATGTGACAGGCAGACGGACAGACGGACAGCGGAGTCTTAGTAATAGGATCCCGTT
This sequence comes from Cecropterus lyciades, assembly GCA_002930495.1. Lineage (NCBI taxonomy): Eukaryota > Metazoa > Arthropoda > Insecta > Lepidoptera > Hesperiidae > Cecropterus > Cecropterus lyciades. The sequence goes on along the minus strand of MOOZ01001385.1, from coordinate 194,943 downwards.
TTTACCCTTTTGATACGGAACCCTAAAAACTGGACAGACATCTAAAGATAAACTTTTCATTATTATAGACTTATTTTTCGTTTGAGTGTGTGTACTGTGGCACACTAGTATATGACTATAGATATGGAACGTTTATTTATACGTACGTACGTTTATATTTGCATACATAATTATATCGTATGTAATGGAGCGGTTTAGCTGAGTATGCTTGTGGCTCCTCTTAGGCGGGGCTAAGTGGAGATACGGCAGCCTAATGACCACTTCAGCTGCGAGATGGAAGACTTCCGATAAAGCCAAACTGTTTATAACATCGCGAATGGGTCTATAAGATGGCAGAACTTCGTAACAGCAGTGTTAAGAACTGCTGTTTTTTTTTAATATGGAAGTAGCAAACAAGCATGAAGTCCATCTGATCGGGAGTGGTCAATGTCACCCATGGACAACGATAATCCCAAATAAGATCGGAGTTTTATTTGCTTGGTCACAGACGCGTTGCTACCCTTGAGGTATGAGTTGAAACGCCTAGGAAAAGTAAGTCTTGTTTACCATATCCTGACCAGAACGCAGCAGCTTTATCACTGCCGTTATTAGGCAGAAATAGGTGTAGCGGTGGTGTCTTCGGAAAGCCACAAAGAGTTCTACCACCTATAAAATTGTTTAGTATAATAAAAAAAAATATGGGTCAATTCATTTGAGTCCTTGATGATGATTCAACCAGGATGGTACCATCGCCTACGGCGTTGGTTACAGATGTCCCTGGGCGGCGAAGACTACTATCAGGTGGACTGCATACTCATATGCTGCATTCAAAAAATACAATTAATTTATCTTCTACTTCATGAACTTTTGAATAGATATGAAGGCACTTAAGTAATGATACTCACGTTAGTAACATACATCAATTTAACTAATATCATGTTCCACAACGATTTTACTGCTCCAGTTTCTCGGTCCCAAACCTATTTAATTAAGATTCCATTACGGGTAAAACCCTTCAGTTTAGGCAGAAGGCCTTAGCATAAGAAAATGACTGACACGCCGATTAACTAGCATGATCTAGCACTGGTCCAAATATATATAATTAAATTTAAAAGTTCCGGGTGTCTGTACTTCTCATATATTTGCAAAAAAGATAGCAAGGAGGACTGAGAATACATATGTAATAATAGACATTTGTGAAAGTTTTTAGATTTTCTGTCTATGTGTTTCAAATCGTATCAAACCAAAACTATTGGATTTCAATTAAAGGATTGTCTTCCTATTAGTAGTCTTTGTCTTGAGCTAACGGTATTGTGGGAGTGACATAGGCGTTACTTTTTAAACATGGCGGCTGCAAATATAAAAAGCCCCTCTCCCCATATATTAAATTTTTTACCTGACTGCGTCAAAAGGACGGAAACGTTTTTCGAGCGTATGTATGTAAGTTTGTTTGAATGTATGTCCATTTCTTTGGCATGCACTACAGACCAAACATCTTGACAGATTGTGACGTATGACATATATTAGAAAAGTCTCGGATAGAATAAACAAAATCGGTGAATGTTGTATATGAAGATATTTCGTAGTATATTTAGTATAAATATTGCATCCATGCGAAGCCGGGGCGGGTCCCTCATAATATTAGTAAGATTATATAAAAGTATATAAGCTTGTAACCATCTATTCAAGAAATACCAGTGAATATTATTTTGTTTTAATGATTAAGCTTACAGACGTACTTATAGCCGAGACTTTCGTATCTACAAGGCGTAGCAGGGCACTGGGTTAGCATTTCGCGGGCACTAAATCATTTTTAATAGCGCTTGGCACGAGACGCCCGGTCTCGGGATAACTAATATAAAATGGAGAGTTTTATTTAATAGGCACCTCTGACGCAGTCTCGGCGAGTATTTGCTTTGTTTGTTTTAGAATTTATTTATATTTTATTATAATCGGCTTACAAAATTAGAAAGTATACGAAACTACTAAAATTACGTGACCTTGTCGCGTAGAGCACCAGCGGAAAATTTATGTCCTTTAGTCCACGATTCCATGGAAGTCCCAGATATGATAAATCGCATTTTAATGTATTGATTTATAAGTTATTTTTATTTAATTATTTATTAATTCATTTCATTCGCACTTTCTTCTTCGTTCTTTTGATATTTATTTTCTGCGACCGTGATACGGTACTAGGGTGTTTTTTTTTAATCTTTCAGACTATTTAGCTTACGTAATTCTACTATCAGTGGTCATACAAGTAAATGCAAAATTCTTATAACTTAAACCACTTTTGAACAACGAAGAACATAAGCATGTATAATGTTTCACAGAAAACTCGTATTTGAAATCCACCTCAGGCAAGCAATGCAACAGCTATACACAGTTTCTGTAGGAATATGTACAAAGATTGTGACGGAGTAGCCAAGGCGTCTGAGCCAGTTTATTTATGAATTACCATAAATAATGATGTTTGTTTCTTATGTATAAAATATTTGTTAATGTGATATCAAAATGATTGTACATTTGCACGCCCTAAAGGCCAAAGATGATGTGGTGTAATATTTTAACACCAAATACTTGCTTTAAATAGTATGTACCTTATGTAGTATATATAGATTTATTATTATATTTTTGATTATGAGATCTGATAGTTTCCATCATCATCGAACTGTTACTGGTCCACTGCTTATCACAGGAGGATTATGTATTAGAAATGAGAAAGTTTTAAGCCATATTCCTGTATGTCGACAAAAAATCAATAATTGCACAAACATATTGAACAATTCTCCATCATCCATCACCCCGTCTGCCTAATCGCTGGTAGTCATAACAGGTATTATTGCAGATAAAACTATCGGACCAGTTAATGCCATAGCCAGTGACAGTATCGCATGACTGAGTACTATAGTCAATAAGTCGCCTGTTCAACTGAACCGTAGTACACGCGGGACCAATTTACTCATAACGAAATATCAACATAAATTAGGGCTGGCTGCAGTGACTATTTTATGATTAAATACGCGTTACTAGTTTTTCCCGCTGGATCCGCCAGCTTATGTCATGTACCTCGGTAAAGAGTATCATATGTATTAATCCAAGTCATAAACTAAAATGTGTGCCAAATTTCATCAAAATCCAATCATTAATTTTTTCGTCAAAGAGTAACAAACACCTATACACTTTGGCATTCTTAGATAATATTAGTAAGATGTGTTACAAGTATTTTACTGCGCCTCCACCCGCTTCGTCGATTTGCCACAATAAAGAGTATTGTATCTGTTAATCCAGGTCATAAATTATATGTGTGTGAAATTTCAAATCCAAAGCCAGATCGGATCATTAGTAAACTCGGTGTGATTTAACAAAAGCAGCATGTATGTAATCCCCAAGTACCTACAGCAGTGGACCTTAAAGGGCTGATGGGCGGATGGCCTCGAATTGATGACGACATAGTCATTCATATGCATGCACGTATTCATGCACACGTCGTGAAATGTAACGGATATAATCAAATGTAATAAGTGTATATTTACGTTGGATGTATTTATGAATGTTGCGTAAATGTAATGTTATTTTTAAGATTCTGTACCCAAAGGGTAAAACGCGACCCTATTGCTAAATCTCTGCTGTCCGTGTGTCCGTCTGTCTGCCACCAGGCTGTAACCCATGAACAGTAATAGCTAGACAGTTGAAATTTGCACAGTGACCATTTACCATCAGATGGATTATATGCTCGTTTGCTACATCAATATTTAAAAACAATGCCGTCACGGGACACCTGGCAGATGTGAAACATCGTGTTCGTACGAGTAATATGCATACAAGACAAGATTGCGACAAGAACTAAATATCTATACTAATATTATAAAGCTGAAGAGTTAGTTTGTTTGAACGCGCTAATCTCAGGAACTACTGATCCGATTTGAAAAATTATTTCGGTGTTAGATAGCCCATTTATCGAGGAAGGCTATAGGCTATATATCATCACGCTAAGACCAGCAGGAGCGGAGCACCAATGAAGAATGTTTCAAAATCGGGTTTTGTTTTATAAAGAGAGCTTCCGCTGCATGCGCTGCGTAAACGGTTAAAGTTTCGTAAAAATTATGTATGACAGAATTAATCCCCTTTAAAAGTTTAAAAAAAAAGTCAGCGACAGCATATGTCTATCTTTTCAGGTAAATTTACTGTACCCTTTTATATGCTAACCAAATTTCTTCCAATATAATGCATAATTTCCGAAGTTGTTTTTATAAATATAATATTTATTCTTATCCAAATAAATACATAAATCAGTTTTCTTTGTAGTAACTAATACGCGGGTGAAACCGTGGGTCGCTGCTAGTATAGCATAATGAAAATAACGCGATCTACGAACAGTACCTCGCACTGCGTCGAATTAACACCCCAGCCCGCTTAGTTTTGTTCGATGCTTAGTTCCGACTACAGATGGCTTTAAAATTTGGCGATCGCCACGCTAACAATCAATTTACGTGCGCCTATAGATGTTACACATCAAAAAGACGATGTCGCCTATCTCCTGTATTAAATCCCTTTGACGCCAGGATCGTCACCACACGTCGGAATCAATTCGAGTATTAATAGCCTTACACAGCTTGCCAGCCCTACCCAGGGGACCAATACGAATGTTTGCAAGCTAACCATGAAATCATTCCACCCCCGTAAAACTATGTAACTCGTGAGTATAAATTACATTTATTTTCCGTACCCTGTATTGGCAATGCCTTGTATCATCGTTTCTATATTGCAGGTAAATAATGAATTTATAGCAAAAGTCATTGAAAGTTAGATGTTCAAAATTATACTGCGAAAATTAATTGCTTCCGATAAAAATGATGTAATTTACTGAATGTAATCATTAGCACCACTCTTCCCGTGGATATCGTAGTAGACGACTAAGGAACAAAGACTCAAGAGATAGGTAATATCTAGTGTCCGACCGAGGGTCGAGTTTTGGCCGAAGCCGTTTATTCGGCTATCGTCCGAAGCCGAAGTCGAAGGTACCTAAGGAACCTAAAGAAACCTAGTTCCAAATTTTAGAAAGTAAAAATTTTAACGATTAAAAAACTTTTCTACATAAAGATGACTTCTAGAGCTAATAAAAATTACTTTTCTACTTGTCACAGGTGAAAACTTATGAAATAATATGAATTTCAAACGATTGACGACCGAAACCCACAAAGGAATATGCGTTTACCTTTGTGTTTCAACATCTTTATCGCGAAATCGTATATTCATTAAGGTTCCTACCATTTTAGCTCTTGCTAGAATTCTTCGGCTTCAGCAAAAACTTCGGCCCATTTTGGCCGAAGCCGAAGGTGGTATTTTTTTGGCCAAAGATGGCCGAAACCGAAGCTTTGGTCGGACACTAGTAATAAAACTCACCGCAACCTTGAATACGCGTGCCAGGCGCAGTGACTACCTTGTACATCAGCCTTTGAACTCCATGGGTCTTACATTGCTTTTTTATACCAGCAGTCCAACTGTAAGTAAACAAAACGGAATACTGGTTGCATGAACTCCCGCCGATATTTTAAACTGATATGAAAAAGAAAGTTTTAGACACATATTCCTTCCTTAACTAATTTCTTCTTTTTAAGTAACTCTTCTTGTTTGACTTTTTTAAATAAAGAAGCTATTCTTAAAAGTAAAAAATGCAGTAGGTAGTTCGAAAACACTGGCTTTATTTGTTATAATAGGTACTTTGTTCGCCAAAACTTTTTACTTTTTTTAGTACAGTTCCTCCCCTCAAGCTTAAGTTCAGACGTTTTCAGTTTTCCGTGTAATTACTCGTGCTTAAAACTAAAAATCCTCTCGGGTAATGACTCGCAGTTAAAACTAAGTGGGGGATTGCGTCTGCATGAGACAATGAAATGTTTTTAAAGTTTGTTTCTATAAATGAAGGTATATTAAGATGTATCCAACGACCGACGCGGCGTATTGGTTATTATATCAGTTTGCTTTGGGTTCTGGGTTCGATTCCCGTTTACACTTATTTATAACGCGAAGCAGTTATAGAGTCGGTTAAAGGGTGTGGTAGCTGGCTCAGTTTCAATGGGGCTACCATCAAATTGAACCCCTCCTTTATACGAAGTTGTTTAGAGATATCCAAGGGCGGCCGTAACCGTTTAACAGGTAGACTGCACGCTCGTTAGAGTAGATTTCATGTAGAGGGACCATTAAACACGTACGATACAGCGATTCACTGGGTATCAGTGCTTCCAGATGCACGGTAATTACAGTAGATCTACTGTATTTTCAACTTTTTTTACTATATACTGTAATGGGTCACGCTCGTTAAGAGAGTAGATTTAATGTAGAGGGACTATTAAACACGTACGATAAAGCGATTCACTGGGTATCAATGCTTCTGTAATTGCAGTAGATCTACTGTATTTTCAACTTTTTTATATAATACATATACTACATATACATATACTGTAATGGGTCATTAGTACTATCTACCTAGTATTATTGCCTATTTTTTTGGTCGTAAAATTGCACAAATGCAGGCAAAGTAGATGATGATTGCGGGTTCGATTCCCGGCCAGACAGATACCACAGATGAATTTATATTTTTGTTCCGGGTCCGGGTATTCCGTGTGTAGGATATAGGAGAAAATGCAAGCATAAACGTAGAAATCTTTAGTATTATTATATTATACAATCGTTCGTTCTATTGTTTGATTGTTCGCAACGTTTGCATAAATGACTAATGTTTACTGACATGACAACACTTCCAAGTCATTAATTTAACGTTGTGACGTGTGCATGTATGTAAAATCTGTTTATTCAAGTTAACAAAAGCTGTATGTGTGACAAATGAATGACATTTACTCACTATTCACGGAAATTAATTGCCGTGTTGGCAGTTTAACTACATTTGTGAGGAAGATTCTATAAATCAAATTACATTTATATTAAAATTTTAATTTGGAATGTAATGTTAATTACATTACATTTCAAATTAAAATTATAACCAAATTAAAATTTGGGTGTTATTTAATTTTAGGTAAAAGAGTGTAAGAACTTACTAACATTATAAAGACCTTATTTGATTTAAAAATATAATGTAAATTAAACATTTAACAATAATAATTTATTTTTCATATCTAAATAACTTTCGTTAAGTTAGGGATGACGAAATGAGCACCATGAGCATGTAAGGGACACCGTGCTAGGGGGCACCGGTCCGTTCCATTAGAGATCCCGGAGTCCCCTGCAAGCGCTGAGGAAGGCCACCGAGGGGGTTTTAGTGGGTAAAAATCCCACATAACCCAGAGTCTCTCCCAAGGCTTCGGTATACCTTTTGAAGGTTTCCCCCCGTCAAAAAAAAAAAGGATGACGAGATGAACCTGACGAGATGATCTTTTTGAAGAAAATGAACTTTATATCGATTTGAGTCGAACTCCTGAAAATCGGTCCACAAATATATCGAAGAGTAAGACAACGATTTATCGAGAAGCACATCGAAATAAACAAGTCTTCCTCACTAAACTTCCCCTTAAATCCGTGTTCCCTAAAATAATCATAACCAAATATTTTGAAGAAAAAATGAAGTAGAAAACAATAGAAAGAAAAAAATACAGGTTTAAAAAAGTAATTGCAACAGAAAAAATCGAAAGTAGATCGTCTAGAATTTGAGATCGATTTATTACTTAGTCTGTTAAAATATCTCTGTGGTCAAAATATTGATTAAATTACAATAAAATTAATTTGCCATCGCTAGAACACCTTTAATTACCAATTTATACTTTTCCAGAATGTAAACTGTTTGTTCTGAGAGAGTTATGACAAACAGGATAATAATATTATAATTATTTAATTGAATTGTAATATTATTGTGATGTATTAGGTGGAACGTGTCAAAACCTTGTTATTTGAATCCAAAGACACCAGGCTGTCAGTTGTAGGACTGTTTCTGCTTTATAACAGTATTAAGCGCTGCTGTGTTCTGGTCTGAAGAGTGTGGTGTGGGGAATACTTATCCAAAGCTCAAAGGGTGCGTTTTAGTGGTAGACTTTAGGACTCCGATATATCATATCTTATCATACTTACCATTAGGTTTCTTTTTATAGTTTTGAAGTAGCAAACAAATATTCCACCTTATTGTACGTAGTCACTACCGCCCATGGACATGTGTAAGCAACTCCATATAGAAAAAAAGGTACTTTCTGAAGTCAATCACAAATGCATTGCCATGGATGTGGACTAAGGTGGTTGCTTGTATAAAAGTGTGCTGGTAACCACAATAGATGTACTGTGTACGGGAGCAGGTATAATTTGTAAATTAATTTTTTTAGTTCGACGAAACTTCTTCTTTAATTAGATAACCGCCATATACAAAGACAACGATAGAATAGTGCATAGACAATAATAAACTACCACATTAGACATTTGTAGGATCCGCGCATAGATAATATATATTAGAATGACGTTCAAATTTTCAACATACTGCATGATCGTTTGCTACTTTGATATTATAAAAAAAGGTTATGGCTACAGCTTAATAAATTATCGCTCCGCAGATATTAAATCTCCACTCTCTTTTTCTACTGCTTGTCCCTCCCGTCAAATAGTGATTAATGGCCGCTCCAACTAGATAGCGAGGAATTAATTAATCTTAGCGCCATTTGTTGTAACAAATTATATTAAATTCACAAGTACTTTACGGATATTACCCTTGATTACCTTGTTTAATATTGCCTTAAGGGTTAGTATTAAGTAAAAAGGACCTTAGGCGAAAGTTATGTTAAACCTTTCGCAATAAAAATATAGAAAATGACTGTGGCGAAATAATTAAGGGTATTAAGACTGCTTTTTAAGCATGGATTAAATAATCATCTATACATATAAATAAAATTGAAG
>MOOZ01001385.1:92064-107543 GCA_002930495.1 Cecropterus lyciades | reverse complement strand
TTATTTGGGATTATCCTTTTATAAATCTAAGAGGATTTAGCGATAGTGGTAATAATTTAAATCAGCAGCAGATGCCAGTATAAAAATGTAGGTATGTTCGTAAATAATATTTTGATACCTACTTACAAGACACCTACATACATATTATGATTCTTTTACTGTAGACATAATGATGATGAAATGAAATAAATAAGTTATTGTAGATTAACTAGCTTTTACCCGCGACTTCGTCCACATGTATTTTAGTTATCAGGACATATGTTTTAATTAACCCCGTTTTAATTATAACATGTATAAATATCTGTGTCTAGCAAAGCGCTGCCGTAAACGATACATAACAGTTTACTACAGTACTTTACTATGTACAACATTTTTACCAGTTTTGAAGCTGGTGTTAGATTGACCAAGCTCTTTGGTGTTATGTGGCTTGCTCGCGGGTTAACTAGCCTACAATTAAGCCACATAAAGCTGACCGTAAGAAAAACAGCCCCCTTCTCATAAATCGACAAATTGTAAAGTTTAACCCTGTGATTTGTTGGTCAATCTTTGAGCTAGGTACTGCATACTTATTAGAAAATTTATGCGAAACACATAATTTTAAATATCTAATTTCCACATTTAAGTTGTACATTTTTTATGAGAAATCCCCATGGTTCATTTTAAGTCCAATATGGTTTAATCCAATATGGTTCACTTTAAGTCCCATAAAAATGTTATAAGTACAAAGCTTCTTCTTCTTTCTTTATATTTGCCTACGCAATCATTTTTATTTGTCATCAGGATCCTATATAGATATTTTCATACTTCTAAGTCCAGAAATGAAAAAAATTCCATATAAACTTTATCCCCCATTTTACCCCTTTAAGGAGGAATTTTGCCCATACTGATCATTTTTCTGTGTGTTACTTGTTTGAAGACCCTGGATGTATTTTTTTTTAGTTTTTATTCAATGTACAGAATTGAAGTCTTCTACAGTTTTATTTTATGTATCGATATCGATTACTTATTTATGTTATTTCTAACAGTTTTACTGTTTTACTGCTTTGCATAGATTTATGAGTTCAATTTTAATAATAAGCTTTCTCTTTTTTACTACGGATTCCCCTTTTCATTCCATTTAGGTTTCCCTAAATTTTTTACAAAAACAATAACCTTGACAAATAAATTTAATCAAAGCTAAAAATTAAAGCAATTTTTTCCCTTATTGTTTTTCAACGAAGTATAAATATGATGATGAGATACAACTTTGGAAGTTGGATTGTATATCACAAATTTAGGTATCATAAAATAAGATATTTGTTGAATGCTAGTCATTGTTTAATCAATTTAATTTTCTTTCTTTCCAGATTGTAAAAGTACCTACACATAAGGGCATGAAATATCACATACAGCATTGAAACGGAATATATCAGAAAGCTATATAAGGAACAATGGTCGGAAATGAAAGTAATAGTCCTCGTGGCAATAGCCAAATTGAAGATCATTTAAGAGAAGATAGTAACAAATTCAATGCACTAAAATCAGAAAACTTTTTGAATGATCAAATAGCTCAATATTTTAGTATAAACGAAAAAAATAATAGAAGTAATAGTCAAGATTCAACGCAAGTAGTTAAGTTCGAGGGTGTAGATGATAACGATAGTGTAAGTTCAGATGTACCAGAAAGGTCGCTACCTCCAATCCCAGATGGTGGATGGGGCTGGGTTGTGGTGTTCGCTGCATTCCTAACGTCAGCATGCTCTGACGGTTTAGCTTATTCATTTGGTATCCTGCATGAGGAATTTATTAATTATTTCGGAGAATCACAAGCGAAGACCTCATGGATTGGCAGTCTTTTTATAGCAGTTCCCTTGATATCTGGGCCTATTATGAGCGCATTAGTAGACAGATTTGGATGCAGAACCATGACAATGTTGGCTAGCCTCGTATCTACAGGCGGTTTCTTGTTAGCTTCAATATGTAACTCAGTGGAACTTTTATACGTAACGTTGGGCATTATTAGTGGTCTCGCGATGGGAGTTTTATATGTAACCTCTGTAGTTGCAGTCGCCTTTTGGTTTGACAAACGAAGAACGTTAGCAGTTTCTCTCGCATCTTGTGGAATCGGTTTTGGAACAGTTGTATACTCACCTTTAACCAACTTTTTCCTGCAAATTTATGATTGGAGGAACACCTTAATTTTACTCTCTGGAACCATTCTAAATATGTGTGTTTGTGGAGCCTTAATGAGGGATCCAGACTGGGTTATAATTAAAAACAGACGAGAAAAGAAAAAGAAGAAAACGAAAGTACCAAAACTAAATGAGTCATCAAGTCTGGGAACAATGTCGTTGCGATCTATGGGTGGTGTATCGGTAAATTTGAGAGCAAATGAACTTAATGAATTGGTAAAAAGTGGCAAGAGCCCTGAGTATATATTATCACTATTGACATTAGCCTTGCTTGAATCTAAATATCTTGAAACAACTACTCAAATGAATGATGAACTCACACACAAAAGAAATAATTCAAATGTAGATTTGCCTACATTTATACATGAAACAGAACAGGTACATCCATAGTTGTAATAATAATTTCCTAACGTTACTCAGTTTTATTTTAAACCAAAACTAATTGTTAAATTTATTTCTTTACAGGTCCATCCAGAAGTAATGGACAAGATAATGGCAAATAAAAAACTTTACAGTCTCCTACTGCAAAACTACCCACATTTAATCCCTTGTAGATTATCTGATGTGAAATTTGAAATTGGTGGTACGTCGAGTAGAAATTCAAATGATTCTGGTATATACCAGCCATCAATACAAACTATAAGTCCACAATCAACACTCAAATACAAAAATTTTGACTATGACCAGAAACATATTCCCAGAAATTTCAACATCAACTTCGAATACTCTAAACGGAATAAAATAGATAAGATGGGTATTATGGATTTACCAGTATATAGAAGTCCCGTTGTGAACCGACGACCTTTTATGGACATTCCTCAAAACAGATTACGGTCTTCCTCGTTACCTGATATTTATATGATCTCTCCTGCATCATCATGCCTAAAATCTGAAGAAGAAAAGGTATGTTTTAATTAGTTTCCATTATGATATAAATCGAGAAATACTTTGAAATATCTATAAATTCTTGGAACTTTATCATAGTTAAATTACATTACTAGTTACTTATGAAATTTGAAACCGAAAAAATAATTGAAGGAAGAATGAAATCAAAGTAATGATAGATTTTTTTATAATACGAAATTAGCAAATAAGCATGCAGTCCACCTGATGGTAAGTGGCCAGAGCTACACATGGACATCTGTAATCAACCCCAGATTAGATCCGAGTCTTACCTGCGGTTAGCCACAGATGCGTTGCTACTCTTGAGGACTAAGTTGGAATGCCTCTGATAAGTTTATCTCCGTTTTGTTTAGTAACAATGTTTTTGATACACAACCTTATCCATTATTGTAGATAATATATTAAACACTAATCTGTCGTTTTCAGAAATGGTATGATCCAGTGATGCAGGTGCTGAAAAAGAATTTCAACTTCAAATTGTTTACTGAATTTCATTTCTTGATGTTCAATATCACGTCGGTCCTCATGTCTGTGTGGTCTATCATACCTTTCTTCTTTCTGAAGTCTTATATGTCGGATATTGAGATGGAAGGTGGTGCATTAATCATCAGTATAATTGGGATAGCAAGTGGCGTTGGAATTGTAAGCTTTTATTTAATTATTAATAATTACTAAAAAGGTGTTTTTTACAATGCTAAATAATAAATTTTGGTGATTCAAATTAAATTCACTTGGGATTTTTCTAAGGGGCAGCGATTTGGACTTCTTGTTTTATGTGTAAATGGCCCATCCTTCAGGTTTTTTAGTTTTCTTTAGATTAATTTAAGAATAACTACTATTTAAATATTATAAAAATATCAATATGAGAGAACCTTATTGAATAATTACGTTTTTATTGCAACTATAACCATTAAATACTACCTATTACAAAAAAAAATAGGCCTTAGTTTAAAGTATTAAGACCTATTCAGATAACTAAATAATGTTAATTTACAGGTCATTCTTGGCTGGTTTGGCGACAAACCCTGGTACAACGTGACCAAAGCCTATGCCGTATGTCTCATCCTATGTGGCATCTCGGTGGCAGCGTATCCCTTCGTCATAACCAACTACGCACTGTTGATCGTCGTGTCTATAGGCTTCGGTGTAACCTTCGCTAGTTCATACTCCTACACGCCAGCCATTCTCATAGAGCTGGTGCCCATTGATCACTTCACTACGGGCTACGGAATGGTCTTGCTAAGTCAAGGCATCGGCAATTTGATTGGACCTCCCATTGGTGGTAAGTTTTTGTATTTTCGATATTACGAGGATTTTAAATTGCTAGTTGGAAGCTGCTATTAAATTTATTACATTGAAAAATTTCAAAAAACTTTAAATAAAACATTTTTTTTCTATTTCCAGGTCTTCTCTTCGACATATCTGAAAGCTGGGACTTAACATTTTACGTGGGGGGAGCATTTCTAATAATCTCTGGGCTATGTGTGGCTACCATTGCGTATATAAAGAATGTAAGGATAATTGGCAATGAGCCTCTGCTTTTGGAGGTAGAAAAACTGAAGAGTCAGGGAGCAGCCAACAAAGTTTAGATTGTATAATAATATTGGAGTTATTTATTTTCCATAAAATTAAGGACGAAGGATTGGAAGAATGGAGGAAAATTATAATATTTTTTTTAAATTTTTATGATACTGTGATAAATAATGATAAATAACGATAGATAAGTAATAATGATAACTTTGCTAAGAATTTTATGACATGAAATATCCATTACATAACCATTACGACGAATTAAATATGAAGTATGTATGGTCCGAATAGATAAAGTATTTATACATAATTGCATTTCATAATTTTGCATTTAAATACTTAAGTAAATAATAGCGAAGTAAAAGATCAAAAAAGATTGTACGTTTATGGAATCATTTCATCGTGTCACTCATCTCAAGACTAATTGCAAAAGATCTACAATTATAATAATATTTTATTCGTTATTTAGTTTTAATTAGACATAAATAATTGTACTACTCACTTAAGTTATTTCTTAAATAAAAGTATATAAGATAAAAATATGAGTTTTTTTTATCACGACTATGAGTATTGGCCATATATGAATAATTCCAAAAGTTAATGACAGATGGTCTTTGATGATGAAATAAGGTCATTCTATTTATTCTCCTTTATTTTGGATAATCCCACACACAATGTCATTTATTTCTTAGGCTGACCGCTCCTTGCCTGTTATCGATTGATCGATAGTTACCTAAGATATTATCTTGTCGCGTAAGGACTGGACGTCTTACCCTCTAAGCCAGTGTTTCCCAACGTTTTTAGGCCATGCCCCACCCTAACATTTCTAAAATTTTTATGTCTCTCATACATAATTTTTAACCCTTAAAAATTATTTTGTTCCGTTAATAAATATGATAAGTTTTAGGAAGAAGTCACTATGAAATTGTTATCAAAACATCGTAAAGAAAGTCACCGATATCTAGCACTGCATTTAAATAACCCAAATCGAAAAGGTTAAAGTCATGTCGAGTCCATTTTTAATTTCCCCCCTTAACTATCAAATTGCCCCCTGTGGGGCTTGGTAGCTCTAAGCTATACTATGGCTGTGTCAGTGTGACTATACGGGTCTTTTCCTGAGCAGATTTTCAGGGGAACATCGAAGTAATAACTAACCCTACCGTTTAGTGGGTGGTGATTAAGCTACTAAACAGTTGTTTGAGACGCTGCCGTTCAGCTCGGTTCAATTTGTTGCTTGAGCGGACGACGAGCAATACACGTTTGTTTATATTTTTTTAAATTTTTACCCGACTTCGTCAGAAGGAGGGTAATGTTTTTTGAGCGTATGTGTTGCTCAAGTGAAACTTTTAGCTTGAATTATATTCTAAATAAAATAAAAGATTTGTGTAAATAAGTTATCTTTTAAAATTTAACAGAGTTAAATTATTACATTGAAAACATTGTTGCCATAGCAATACTAGAAATTGTATTTTGAATTTATTTAAAGACTTTATGTATTCTTGTACACTAAAAATTTCAGAATAATATACAGAACTTGATATATCTATTGAGATATCATTTTTTTGTAGGCTAAGTAGGCAGTAATGAACTTGGCGTATTATTTTACAATTATGTAAAATAATACGTCAATAATACGCGGCTGCAGCTTCGACTTCGGCCACCTTCGGCCAAAAATACCATCAATAAATAAATTGAACGAACTTTATCGAATACACGATACCGCGATGAAGATGGTGAAGCGCAAGGGTAATTTAAAACTTTATGTAATTCACATTATTAGAAATATTATCATTTAAGTAAAGTAACAAAGATGTTTTAATCATCTCTAGAAGTTATTTTAATCCAATCAACAAAGATCTTTATCAGTTTTAGCCAATTTAGAACTGAATTGTTTATGGTTTTTGAACCTTTGTTTTCGGCTTCGGACATTACTATTCATGCACAGCAGCGATAGAGCAGCGATTGCGCAGCATCTTTAATAATTCGCATCTGCACCTGCAACACCACTAAGCTATTGTACATATTACAATAAAAATGTGTTGACACATTAGTCATTTTCAAGCACCTCCTTTTTTATTAATAAAAGTACGACTCCACAGACGGATCGTCTGTGCCTTTTTTAAGTTTAGTTTTATTTTTTATTCACTAATCTTAGCTCCACTTTGAGCCTTCGTTGTCACCATCGCCGACATCCTGGTCACGGTATGTTACCTTGCTGTGTGCGGTAGTGGCAGCGTACGCTTGACATAAAATCTTACATCTAGGCTTACTCACTATAGGACTTTTTTATATTTTCCATATTATTATTCTTAATCTTCATATCATTTTTATGTGTTTTTCTATACATATATGTATCTTGTACGTGTTTTGTTATGATTTTTGCTGTTTCCTTTATTTCCATATTATACTATAGTAAGCATCTACTTTAGAACTATTTACTTCGCCATATTCGGTAACAGGTTCACAAATTAGTAATTTTCTAGCACATACGTCAGATCCGTAGATCTGATAAAAAATCGTAAGTTTTAAGAAAATATGTTTTTGCTTTGTAGTGATCTTAAAATTATATTATGAAACTTTTTATTATATCCCATTATTTAATTTAATTTTTTCAGGCTATTTTTTTTCGATTTGATCTGGTCATGGGATCTTTAAGTACGGGGGTGGACCTACTAAACCTACTTAGCTTCTGCGAATCAGGTTATTCAATATGTTATGAATTACAGTTAAAATTTTACAGGACAGAAAATTGTTTTAAATTTAAAGCATAGCTCCTTAATAAACGAATAATACACACCATTCCTTTTAAAATGATTCTTCTCGTATATACTATCTACAGGTGTCTTTCCATAATACAAGAGATGAATAAAAATTGTCTAACATACCTAGGGACATTCCGATACAAGTAAATACGAGTATGTAATCGATACTTTAGTTTCGATACCAAGTACTTTTAACATCAATATAAATCTTGCGATACTAAATTCTATCGAAACGAAAGTAGTTGGTATCGAATCAAACTACGAATGTTATTTAACATTTTTTATTTTCTGAACCCTTATTCGTGAAATGTCACACTAATGTAATGGGATGTAATGAAATTAACATTGCCCTGGTTGTATAAGTTTGCCCTAAAACATTTAATTGTTGTTGCAACATCAGTTCCAAGTGATTAGTTATTTTCCAAAGCGGGTAAATACATACATACTCGTAATGAATAAATCCGTGGCTATTATTTTGGAACTTGTTAAAGATCTATCACTCCCAAGAATTTAGTCTCTTTTTATATTAGTATCATTAACATAAAAATAAAATGTATCGATATGAGTAAGTAGTACATTAAGGGTACTCATATGAGTAGTATCGAAAAATAATTTAAGTACTACCTAATTGAGTAGGAATCGATACCTTATGGGTAAAACATAGCTAAGTCTTCCGTTGAACCAAAATTCATATTGTACAAACTTGTCACATAAAATAAATGGGGAAGCATCGTGTGTCGGCAATTTTTATACCGGTATCAACGATTTGATTCGTCGATATGTTTTAGGTACATTGCCTTAGATTGATACGGGCGTCCATCAATTACATGAGGTGTTCTTGAAGTGAAAACTTTTTAGGCGCGTTGGGATTTTTTTTTGAAATGGGAAAACCCATTAAATTCGCGACACTGTTACCGTAATGGACACTTCTGTAAGTACATATATTGTGTATGTAGTACATATACGTAATATGTGTACTTATTTATGTATATACAGTAATACACATGCATGTTCGCATTTTTTTCAAGTTTACTTTTTTGTGTGCACTACCTGAGTGCCAATATTTTCCTTTTTTTGGCAACATTCGGTCAATAAGAGAACTCCTCCTTTTTAAGATGTCGTGAGATATTTCGCGACCTTACACGCCTAATATCACGTGAGGATGTTAAAAAAGTACATTACGTGCGTTATACATGACTGATTGAATTGTACTTATTTAAAAAAATGTTTAATTTCTTTTCTTGCAGTAAAAATTCGTAACATTTTCTGAGATACGTGTAATCTTAGAAAATATTACGCATTACAATCCTAGGAGTTTAAGTAGAATACGGCTACAGTATCCCCTGCCTGTCGTTAGAGGCGACTAGAAGGGGGCTTCTGGGGTTGGGGGCGGCTAGAGTGGGAGCTCGAACCACTCAGCCAGCAACCCTGAGAAGGGCGGCGGCGTATGTGGCTGCATAACGTCGCAGACCCCGGAAGGTGCAGGGGGACAGATACACGTCCCGCAAGAGATGAGCCGTTCAGGGACACCGCGCTAGGGGGCACCGGTGCGTTCCATTGGAGATCCCGGAGTCCCCTGCAAGCGCTGAGGAAGGCCACCGAGGGGGTTTTAATGGTTAAAAATCCCACATAACCCGGAGTCTCTCCCAAGGCTTCGGTGTACCTTTTGAAGGTTTCCCTCCCGTCACCAAAAAAAAGGGGGTTTGAGTGAGAATTATATATGTAGTTGTCAGGACAACAGAACACATATAATTATCTATAAAGCGCACTCGTTTTGCCATATTACAGCAACATTATGCACTGTTATTTTCATGTTAGATGGATAAAAGAGATACACTCGTTCCAGAACTTACAACATAGACCAAAGCATCAGTATTTTTTGTAGCCGAATTCAGGCGGGTGGTGTCCCATGATGGTGGCCTATGTGTGGTTGATTACAGCTGTTTATAGTTGGAAGTGTTCACTTACCGTCACATGGACTTAATCTGTCTAAAATACCTTTATAGTATGGAAATAGCTGAACTTACTTCGTCGTAGACATTTTGTTGTACGTCACTCAGTCGGTTACGTAATCAAAATTGATAATTGATTAAATGCGATACAACTTAATAATTTATAACATTCAACGTTCACGCATAGGTATAATTGCGATTATGGTTTCGTACTTAAATAATGCAGCAGTGATAGCCTTGTAGTTGGAAATTTCTCCTTTTAACTCGAGAATCCGAGATTCGAATTTCAGGTCTCTGAATTGTGAAGTAAACTTCTTTAGAATCGTCGTACGAAAACAGTTGGCGCTACAACTAGATGGCGCTATACCCTTTTCTGAATCACGCTAACGATTTTATATATATAAGAATATGAGCTGTAGTGATTACTTAATCGATTTTTGAAAAAAAATAATTCTTAATATCCTTATGTTATAAAAATTATTATCACTATCACTTCCCTTAACAGTGAAGGAAACCATCGTGGAAATCCTACACGCCTGAGACGTCTAAAGAATAGAACTCAGAGGTATTCAAAGTCTACCAATTCGCACTTGGCTATCGCGGTGGATTATTTGAATTATGGACGCGCCTCAGCCTCTTTTACTCGGAGACGCCTGTGCCCAACAGTAGGACAGGAATGGGTTGACGACAGTAAAAGACATGTAAATCTTGGCTAGATGCAGTACTCTTTTTACTTAATAATAAAGCTAATATTAATGTTAATATGACAATATAAGAGAAATTTTTGAGAAGATTTTACAAAAAAAAATGGTTAAGTTAAAAAAAAATAATGATAGGAACCTTTGATCCGAAGAATTTTTTGGCATAATCTTATTTTATAAGACAGGAGTAGCAAACGCAAATGCGGTCCATATGATCGTAGGTGGTCACTACTTGTCGCACTAGTTCCGGGATAAGTATAGGGCTACGGTATCTTCCACCGAAACGAAACAAGCAGTCATACTAGAAGTAGATGTGGCGGTAGTACCGAAATTAGTAAATTTAATGTCTCTTAATCTGTTCTACTCTGGCTCCAAGAATAAGCGAATGTTGTCTTTTCTTCCTGTTACTTGATATCACTGTCTGCTCCCATCGCTTGAATACCTTAAAGTTACATCTTTGCTCAATTTGTTTTTTGTATCGTCATGTCTACATTGTTTTATATCTGCGACATCGTTTTACTGTTTTAATCTTTTTAAATTCATAAGTTCCAATCATACGTTCAATTTTAGTCTTTATCAAATTGGCTTCGTGAATACTTTGAAAAAATCACGTTGTATAAACTACAATTCCCTCATCTGTGTATCACATTATATCAAATTAGATTGTTTATTGTGATGGCCAAGTCAATATATTAATTTAAAACATAAAATGTTTTTAATTTTGCTATGGTCGCTATAAGATATTGTTATGTTAGTTAATTACGTAATAACATAAGACAGAAGAATCTTTAAGTAGGGACTGAATAAATTAATCCACTTGTTTTACATGGATCTCACAACTTTTTACAATAGAAGAACTGAGGTACGATACTTGGTTATTTTACAAGTTAAGTTTTTGATGGCATTTATAATAAAAAGGTAAAAACCCAAAATCAAAAATTATTTCCAATCACGATGATATACAGCAGATATTTATTCTAAAAAAAGATCGATAGGCGTAATTTACAGTATTATAAGGCAGAATTTGTAAGAACATTAAATTCCAACCCATTTTTTTTATCCAATTCTTAGTGATAAGTACTTGTATTAACATAAAGCCCCCTAAATTGTCCGTAATATGGAACTTGTATGAAATAAGAACGCTATCAATGAGACAGTACACTTACTTCATATCTATAAATCACATCAGCGATAGGGATATATAAACTGACCGTCTCCTGACACTTCCACACACGTTCATGGGCACGGCAACCGTGTACGAAATGACGTTTGGTCCATCTGACGATTTATGTAATACAGTTTTCATTATTCGGCTCTTGTCTATATACATTATATTAAGAGGATACACTTATAGATAAACTATAAGACGAAGAACTTAAAAGGGAAAGGTATGTTTAATTTGTTTGTTAATAAATCTTAGCGTTTTCAGTATTAAATTGTTTCATGGTTTCAAAAAGCTGTACATTACAATATGTTGAACTAGCGCACTTAGCGTCATTTTTTAGTTTTTGTTCTTCACGCGCCGGTTGCAACAGTTTATTTGTACCTTGAATTTTATTTATAAAGTTTGCATGCATTTGATTAAATTACGTCGTATTAATTAACATTATCCTTAATTTAGTTATCATCTTATCATTTCTTTCTAGGAATTTTTTGAAAGTAAATTAGAAATTTGATTTTAAATATATTTTTCTTCGGGGGAATCAAACAAATTTACATAATTTATGTGCGTAGCGAAATCAATAAAATGTTATCATTTTTAGGGCATCCAGGTAAGACGAATAACAAATAAATGATAAGTCTTTTCTTTGATAATTTATATCCTATTACCGGCAAACGCCCAAAAGTAGACGATGGATATATCAATTAATGAGAACAGGGTACTAAACTATTATGTATAAATTGATATATATTATTATCTATAAAGATTATGATTACGAAAGTCGTCGAGGATGTATATATATAAAATGGTATATCAAATGCTTAAAAGATTTACAACTCTTTCACGCAAAAAACTACTGGTCGGATATCGCAAAAATTTGGCAAACGAAGTTTTTGGCCTAGATTATTAAAACAGGATACTCGGTAAATGTGAGTGAAACGAGCAACACCGGAAGAACACCCTCGTATTATTATATATAAAGATGATTTCAGATGACACAAAAATACTTCATATGTAGTAATTAAGTACTGCACTATAGTCTTTAATATACAAAAACTTAACGCTTTATGGATTCATTTTATATGTTTTTATATTGCTTTCCGATAATAAATGCAATGATAAGATAAATTTCTGTCGCAACATCGAAAGATAGATTATAAAATAAAGATTCTATCTGATTAAGTGCCTATGTAAAAGCCAAATTTGAATAATTTTAATCATGCAATACCTTTTTTATTAATTTATTATCACATATTTAATATTGTTTGAATACTAATAATACTGTCTTATTGACAAGATAACCCTTCTTTCCAGATTCAAATTAAAGATATCTAGACATAAAGATACCCGATATCACCAAACTCTGTATACTCGTATAAATAAACTTTATTTATAACGATGGATGGGAATGAACGTAACAATGTTCATGGCAACAGTAAGATTGAAGGAGATTATTTAAGAGAAGATAGCAACAAATTTAATGCACTAAAATCAGAAAACTCTTTGAATGATCAAATAGCGCAATATATTAGTGAAAATGAAAAGAATAATAGAAGTAATAGTCATGATTCAACGCACGCTGTTAAGTTCAAGGGTGTAGAGGATAAGGATGGATATTCAAAAGTACCAGAGAAGCCGCTGCCTCCAATTCCTGATGGTGGATGGGGCTGGGTTGTGGTGTTCGCTGCATTCTTAACGTCAGTATGCTCTGACGGCTTAGCTTATTCATTTGGAATATTGCATGACGAATTTATTAACTATTTCGGAGAAACACAATCTAAGACATCATGGATCGGCAGTCTTTTTATAGCAGTTCCTTTATTATCTGGACCTATTATAAGTGCTTTAGTAGAGAGATATGGATGTAGAAACACGACAATAGTAGCTAGCATCATATCCACAGGTGGTTTCTTGTTGGCTGCAATAAGTAACTCAGTTGAACTTTTATACGTAACATTGGGCATTATTAGTGGTCTCTCGATGGGCGTGCTGTACATAACTTCTGTAGTTGCAGTCGCCTTTTGGTTTGATAAAAAAAGAACATTAGCAGTTTCACTCGCAGCTTGTGGAATTGGTTTCGGAACACTTATATATTCACCTTTAACTACTTTCTTCTTAGAACTTTATGATTGGAGGAATACCTTAATTTTACTCGCAGGAACAATTTTAAATATGTGTATTTGTGGTGCTTTAATGAGAGATCCAGACTGGGTCATAATTAAAGAAAGACGTGAAAAGAAAAAGAAGCAAGCTAAAAAAGCTAAGCTAAAGAGGTCATCAAGTCTCGGATCAATTTCAGTTAAATCTGTGGGTGGTGAATCAATTGCTTTGGGGTTACATGAACTTAATGAATTAGTAAAAAGTGGACGGAGTCCTGATTTTGTTTTATCAATTTTGACAACAGCTTTAGATGAGTCTAAGGAGCTAGAAACAATAACTCAAATGAATGCTGATCTGACCCATAAAAGAAATAATTCAGTGGTTTATTTGCCTACATTTATCCATCAAAATGAACAGGTACGGTTTTTGAAGTTTTCACACTATTTTGCAAATTTATTTATTTTTACGCAATTATATTTAAAATAAAAACTTCTAATTATTTAATTCTATGTTTAAAGGTCCCTCCGGAAGTTATGAAAAATATAATGGAAAATAAAAACCTTTACCGCATTATACTGCAAAACTATCCACATTTAATCACTGGTAAAACATGTGATGTAAATTTTGCATTTAGTGGTACTTCGCGAAGAAATTCAAATGATTCTGGTCTATATCCGCCGTCACTAGAAACTACAAGCGCATATTCAACACTAAAACGCAAGAGTATAGAGAATGACCAGAAACCTTCAGGTGTTATTATGGACAGTAATGTGATCATTCCAAAATTAGAAGACAACTTACAGAATGTCGATAGAGACTTAAATAACAATTTGGTATACCCTGAAGACAATAAAATGAATCGATTAGGTACCAACGTCGAACGCGTATATAGAAGCCCCGTTGTGAATCGACGAGCACTGATGGAAATTCCTCAAAACAGAGTACGGTCGTCCTCGTTACCCGATATTCATATGAACTCTGCTGCATCAAAATGGTCAAAATCTGACGAAGAAAAGGTAAGTTACTGTTATATATTTTCTCTATTTTCATTTCACTATTTGAAATAATGTATTCAAATCTTTATAACTAATTCTCAATTTCCTCATTACGCTCATATCAATATCGAGAAAATACTGTATGTATTTAGATTGAAGAAAAACAAAGTAACTATTTATTCAATAGTCCAGGTACTTCTATTGAACAATATTCATACAGAAATTTATAAAACATATTTTTTCATTTTCAGAAATGGTACACTCCAATGATGAAGGTGCTGCAGAAAAATTTCAACTTCAACTTGTTTACCGAATTCCATTTCTTGATGTTTAATATCACGTCGCTTCTCATGTCTGTGTGGTCTATTATCCCCTTCTTCTACCTCAAGTCTTATATGTCAGACCTTGGAATCGACGGAGCCGCAACAATCATGAGCATCATTGGTATAGCTAATGGTGTTGGAATCGTAAGTGTTTGTTTGAATGTCAGGCCCCAGTTGTGGGCTGGGCGTCCTAACTGATATAAATAAAACTCGTCTTTTAAATAATTGTAACTGTATTTCGGAGTACGACCAGCGTGTACACCTTTAGAGCGATCGCGGACGAGTGTTGAGTGCGAGGTGCGGGTCCCCCGCCAACCCCGGCTTGCCGCATGTACTGCGCGAAGTAGATNGAAGTAGATAACGCAGTAACATGTTGATTTAACAATAACTTAAAATATCACGCGGTGTTGTGTCCGATTATGTCTTTCTAAAATATAAAAATAGACGAACTTCTCTTATCAACCCCAGATTAGATACGTTTTAGCTAAGGTTGGTCTCAGGCGCATTGTTGATCTGAGGACTAAGTTGAAACGGATAAATATCTCTACCTTACCACCCTCGTCAAACCAGAACACCACCGCGCTTAGCATTACTGCTATAAGGCAGAAACGGGGGAACTAGTGTCTCCGGAGTCGAACCACAAGAGTTCTTTAATATGTATTGATTAGAATGAATTGTGGGATGAATCAGGAGATTCATCCCACACTCGACTTCTGTCGAACCACAAGTTCTTTCACAAAACTTACTTGTAATACATACTTTAGAATAAGTACTTTTTTTTTGTATCGAGGGGAAAACCCAAAATTCAAAAGGCACCCAACGCCGTGGGAGCGACGCCGAGTTATGTGGGATTTTTACCGCACTAAAACCCCCCCGGTGG
>MOOZ01001385.1:80676-91821 GCA_002930495.1 Cecropterus lyciades | reverse complement strand
ACCATCCTCGTCAAACCACAATACCACCGCGCTTAGCATTGCTGCTGTAAGGCAGAAACGGGTGAACTAGACACCAGAGTCGAACCACAAGAGTTCTATAATATGTATTGATTAATCAGGAGTCGAACCACAAGTTCTTTTAAAGTATTAATATGAATGTGTAATTAGAATGAGTTATAGGATAAAACTTAATTGTAATACATACTTTAGAATAAGTAGTAGGTATAGAATTAAACTTAGATGTGTCAATATTTTGTCACTAATGCTTTCATTGCAAACAGTTACAGATTTCAATTAAGATAACAATTTTAATTTTTAGATTGTTCTTGGTTGGTTCGGCGACAGACCCTGGTATAATGTGACTAAAGCTTATGCCATTTACCTCGCCTTGTGCGGCGTCACGGTGGCTGTCTATCCCTTCGTGATAAACAATTTTCCATTGTTGATCGTCGTGTCTATAGTTTTTGGTGTATCCTTCGCCAGTACATACTCCTACACGCCAGCTATTCTCATAGAGCTAGTGCCTATTGATCATTTCACTACAGGGTATGGAATGGTCTTGCTGTGTCAAGGCATCGGCAATCTGATTGGACCTCCTATTGGTGGTAAGTATTTCTTTCTTTGAAGTCAATGTGAGGCTTTAATTGAAGATACCATTGTTAAAAGTTACGATATTGTTGAGATTGCCCCGACACCTTTACAGCTTTTTATTGATTAAGATTTAATATCACTTGTAATTAATTCATCATTTGTAATTAAACAACCAGAATGTAAATCGATGAAATACAATCATTTTTTCTTTACAGGTGTTCTCTTCGACATATCCAAAAGCTGGGATTTAACTTTTTACGTGGGAGGAGGATTTCTGGTAATCTCTGGACTATGTGTGGCTACCATCGCGTATATAAAGAATATCAGGATAATCGGCAACGAGCCTTTGCTGTTGGACGTGGAGAAACTAAAGAATCAGAGCGTAGCTAACAATGTCTAAAGTTATTTTCCTTGGTCATAGCATTACGCGTGAACGGCTGGACCGATTTCGCCAATTCTTTTTTTGTTGCATTTTTTACTGTCAGGAAAAGGTTCTTAAAAAAGAAAAAAATATGAAAGTTGCACGAAAAATAAAAAAAATAACGTAACCTAACCTTAGCGCATTTGACATTCAACATTGACATTCCTTATTCCATAGGACGAACTCTATCGAGTCAGCTAATATGGAGGTTAGTAGAAGAAAATAAGAAGAATAGGATGAATAAGAATATTAAATCGTAACAGTATTATGACAATGATAAATGAATGTTATTGACGATGTGTGATGATGAAAGACGTTACTGAGAATTTTGTCGAATGAAATGTCTACTACTTAGGAATATTATCGCAAAATGTAAACATATGTAGTCGTCAGAATCGAAATCATACATGTATATATTAATTATAAGTTTAACATATAGTAAGATGAACGATGAAATAGAAGATCAAACAATATTGTACTATTATGGAATCATGTTAACATACAATGATTACGAAGCATCTACAATAATAATATAAACAATTATATTAAGGTTTGTCCTTAGTATTTTAGACCTAAAATTGCTAACTTTGTGTCACATTGTATAAATATTACAAATAAATATTGAAATAAATTGTATATGAAAACTGTGTTTGTATTTTAACTTAACTTTTGATCAGTTATTTAAGAATATATATGCTTTTTACTATTTTATGAAATTTTAATCCGAATCAACCCTAGGTCGCAGGGCACTTATCCTGCCATTCTGAAATATTAGCTCAAGTACGCTAGTAGCCACGTATTCGCATGTACGCATCCGTAAACTTCATACACCTTCGAAAACTGTTTTAGAGAACTTTCCTGCTTGTAGAATTCTCTACAATTAATTTCCTTCACCGCTGTATCAAGTAAAACTTAATTCATATATGTATTAAAAATTAAAGTTTTAATATTTTTGCAAAACGTTGATGGTTTGGGGAGTCCTTACTCCCTAATAAGTAATAATAGGTACATTTTTTATCTTTTTAGGACTTTTGTCTATCTGTTTACGTGTGTTTGAAACTTCATGGAACCAAATCAACTGAACTGAATTTAAGAACAATATATTTTATAGAAAATATCTTGATATTACTGATTATTGATTATTTATAAAATTTCCTGTTAATTAATATCAATTGTCATATTTTTAAACGCAAGAGATACCAGGAATCAAAGTTAGTTTCTAATACGCATATAACTTTTTAAAATCTGATGCTTACGGGATCTAAGTCATTTAGCGTCAGGCTATCTTTTTAATTAAGTTCATGAAAATATTTATATTATATGTAATTAAATCAAGCGGTAATACGACCATCCATAAAACATTAGCTCATCTCCACGAATGTGTAGTGTGAGTATATTTAGCACAGATATTTTTCCATTGAGATATGTTTCCAGCTTTCCACTTGTCAATTAAATATTTATTACACTGGTTACGGGGCCGCTGCCTCGCAATTTTTGTTACGGATGTCTAAGGTCAAGGGCCGCAACAGCCACTAACTTTTGACCGACTGCAAAAAGGTCGTCCTTTATATAGGTAGTATATGTTTGATACCCTTTTGTTTTTCTTACTGACTCAGTGTAGAATGTAATAAGAAGTGGTCGGCAGAGAGATATTTTTCGGCCAAACAGAACCTATAATATATATAGCTTAGGTTTCTGTCCTGGTTTCTGCCAAAATTGAATCCTAAAGTGAAACCTTTTTAAACTTTTTAAGATATACATATAAGATGAAGATATACTGTTTGTTGTTGTTGTGTGTTTTTTTTTTGAAATTTTAATACTATTTAATTGCTACCTAATCACCTATCTACATTTAGAATTTTGTACATGTAATGAATCTATCAATAATATAAAATTAATATTAGGTATAAAAGATCCATTTGAGATTCGCCTAAAAAGTACAATTTATAAGTCTTCAAAATATAAACATAATAAGTATGCCCTTTTTTACGTTATTCGATTTCTCAGATATTAGAATTGCTATATCTATACGAAAATATAAAAATGAGATGATGTGTGTCTGTTACTCAATCACGCAAGAACCACTGGTCCGATTTACACGAAATTTTACATGAATGTAGCTTATTAACCTGGTTAACGTACAGACTACTTTTGATTTTGATATTTTGCACTATTTAAATATGACGACTATTTTAGTGACGACACTACACCCTTTGGTTGCAGACGTTCATATTTCCAATTTAATAAAAAAGATACGCTAAGAAATGGCAAACATTTGACGGCTTATACAAACAAACAAACAAACATAAACAAACATAACCGCTTTCTACGCTCATAGCCCCACAGTAGGATTTTCTCCTGTGTCGTGAGTGCCATGGACACACAAAGACGAATATACAAACATGCAGACCCAGAACAGAAATCTTAACTCATCATTCAGATGTCTGTCTGGCCGGGGATCGAATCCGGAACCCATTGCGTGGTAGACCGTTATGGTGATCGCTCCACCACGTGGGTCGTCAATACAATATAATAGTGGGTGCCATAGACACAAAAAGACGAATACACAAACACCCAGAAATGTAAACTCATCATTAAGATTTCTGTCTGACCAAGGACCCATTGCGTGGCAGACCGGTATGGTGACCGCTCCGTCACGTGGGTCGTCAATACAATATAATTTAATACGAAGTTAAACATTTAATTTTCTATCCGAAAGGTCTTTAATACTTTAGCTTTTAGCGGTTAACGTGTAAAACCTATTTTTTATCCCACAGCGAAGCAGGGGTACTTCAGCATTTCAGGTACTTCAGGGATGCTGCATAGCGAAGCGGGTTCAGGTATCGTTGTATCACATCTAGATATAAATTAATAATCGTGGGTTGCTAAACTTAATAATAATTTACTTAATAAATTAGTAATTCTACGTTATTATTTATCATAATACCCTAATGTTGTTACAATTAATATCATGGTGGTATCTTTATTTTTATAGATTTTGTAAATGATAATTATTTTCATGAAATGTGAATTTGGAAATTAAACAGTTTTTAAATATGTTATAACTGAGCAGAATTTGATGTGGTTTACACTGTGACTCTACGTTGTATGAATAATTATGTTAAGGTGATTATTTGAAGGTGGTAGAGCTCTTTCTGGTTCGACTCCGGAAGCACCACCGCCACACCTATTTCTGCCTAATATCAGCAGTATTGTGCGCTGTTGTGTTTTGGTCTGAAGAGTGTGGTAAGAGAGACATACTTTTCCGAGACATTCCATCTTAGTCCTCAGGGGTAGCAACGTGTGGCCAATCTTAGGTGAGACTCTGATTTTACCTAAGGTTGATTACAAATGTTCATGGGCGGCAGTAGCCACTTACCACCAGGTGGACTGCATGCTCGTTTGGTACTTCCGAGCTATAAACAAAAACAAATATTAATAATAAACACTTTGGAAATGGAATGAAATTTTGAAATTTTTGAAAAAGTAAAATGTTTGTATGTATGTATGTCTGTATATTTTTTTACATTTCCTTATAACAGATCAGTTTCCGTTAGTTTATATTCAATTAAGATGTTATTAATAATATGTTTACTGGTTCCTTACACGGTCCTGTGAACATAGTCACCCTCAGATGAGTCACACGGAGGCGCCAATATATAAACCCATGAAATTCAGTCGGGCTTCAGCAAGGGACACGAGCAGACGTGTTCGGGCAATATGTGGCTGTATTCCCACGCCTTGATTAGTATTATTCCAATAAACAATCTGTTAAGTATCCACATTCGATTAAAAGGGTTCCGGTGTAAATAGTCTGAACTTAGTGTTACGATTACGACAGTTTAGTAAGGTAAGTTACAAACAGTTATTTTATGTTTTAACTAGAGACGCGCCCAATATTCGTTTGGTATTCGGTATTCAGCATGTTTTCACGATTTGTATTCGTCCGAATTATTCTGATTTGGTGCCGAATATATTCGATTCGAGTATTTCCATTTTGGTGGTTACACTACACGATATGGAACTAAAAGACAAAACTTATTATGTGATGAATACTTTAAAAACACAAATGCAGGCAAATATTAAAAAAAAAAATGTAAATGTAGTTTAAAAATATTAATATAAAATAAAATTAAAAATTTTAAGAACTCCCAACGCTATAAAGATAAGTGAGCAAACATTTAAAAAGTCAAAATGTTTTTTTTTAATTGCATTTTATTGTAACCAACTATTCGGCTAAAATCATATTCATTCCATCTCGATGCTTATTGTAAATAGTATATAAAATAAACTTGTAAAAGTTTACCGATAAGTATATACAACATGGGTAGATAAACCAGTGCTTTTTATAAACGTGTTTATACTAAGATTCAGCCGATACCACAAACATTACGATACAAACCATAAATTTAAACTGATTAATTATAGGTACAGATGATTGGATCTCTTAGCGTCAGTAGTATGGCGACCAAATCACGCGAGCTACCGAAAAATCGATAAATTAATGTTGATTAATCGACTATTAAAATATACAGGAAAATGCATAATTTTATCCAACTGCACCAGAAGGAGGATAATATTTTGGGAGCGTGTGTTTGTATGTATGTCTGTCCATTTCTTTGGCACGCGCTATAGCCCAAACGGCTGACGGCGACAAATTATGACATATGACATCATTGAATCGTCTCAATATGCAAAGTGGCATAGGCTATATAATTTAAAAAATGGCGCTTGTAAATACTATATGGCCCATACTTACTAATTACTTAAAAACAATAAACTAAAACTGAATGCAATCAATCGTTATACGCAGTCGGGATTATTGTTTTAATATTTTTAAAAATATTACTTGTTTATAATAATTACTCTATCAAGGATTGAAATTTATATTATATTAAATTATTATATTAAAAAAATAATGTATAGTATTTTTACACTTATTTATGTAATTGATGTATTGTTTTACATAAACAATACATAAATTAAAAAATTACAAAATGTAAATATATAGAGAAACGAAAAATATAAATGTAACAGAATGACGGCATTACAAAAAAAATATTATCAGTATTGTATATAGGCAAGGTACAATACAATACAATATAAAACAAGTTTATTGTACATCAAAAACAAACATGTAACAAAATAAAAGATACATAGTTAGGTACAACAGGCGGTCTAATTACTAAGATAGCGATCTCTTCCAGACAACCTTAGAGTGGTTAAAGGAAAACACAAATGCAAGAGAGAGGAGGGTGTACAAAATTATAACTACAAAACTATAAGGTAATAATATATATAATACCTATATTTTGGTCTGGAAATTTTCCCATCCGTCAAGTTGTAGTTTACACGTTGTGACTAATAAGTAATATTGAGACGATGTTCAAAACAGGATACGGATTATCCTCAATACTAAGTATATTATAATTATGCTTCTTGTTATAAAAATAGATTTAAGTAGTGTTGAGTTAACGTTTGGTTTAATTCAATTTAATTAATTTATTTGTGTAGGAACCCAGACCTAAATCTCAAGATCCAGAGATATAAATTCATCATTGCGATATTTTCTGTCAGGGATCGAACTTGGAACCCGCTGCGTGTCAGACCGGTAAGACCGCTCCGTCACGAGGTCATTTGGCATTGGTATTTGAAATATGTAGCATTACCGTAAATGTTCGACCGCCTTAAAAACGTTGTGGTCGTGGGAGCGACGCCAGGTTATGTGGGATTTTTACCGCACTAAAAACCCCCCGGTGGCATTCCTCGGCGCTGCGAAGAGGACTCCGGGATCTCCAAAGGAACGCAACCGGAGTCCTCTGAGCGAGTTGCCCCGTCGGGCTCCGCCCAGGTAAGCGGCTGGGCCCACCGCACCGTCTGGTCTTTACGGCGGTATGCGACCACACATACTGCCGTCTTTCCCGGGGTCGCCTGGCTGGTTGGTTCGAGCTCCCACTTTTGCCGCCCGCAACCCCGGAAGCCCCTTTTAGGCGCCTCATACGACAGGCAGGGGATACCGTAGCCCTATTCTAATCCCGGAACTACAGGGACACATACAAATTACATCTATGAAATAAATAAGTTAAAAATACATAACCTATCTAACACACATGCGCGGTGATGCTTGAAATTATTTCGTAAACATGCTAATTGGTTATACGCAATGTGATGTAAGTAAATACCACTTGTATTTACTCACTGTTCTATTTACTTAATGTGATTGTTAGCATAGCATAGCGGTATAGTATGGTGAGTATGATTTGGCCTAGTTCAGTACTAAAACAATGTGTTAGTGAGATGTTAGCAAAAATAATATGTTTAACGTCTTTTCATAGCTTCACGAAATAGTTTTTCTCAAAGCTATGAAAAGGAAAGAATTTTTCTGCGAACGCTAAATTCGAAACTTACAATCGAATTATATGTATATCTTAAAACAACACAATAATAGATATAATATATAAAGTATATCTTTGAAATTATTTATTAAATAAATAAGGATCTTTTGAGGTTTATTTATCAATGCTATAGTGCCTATTTTAAAGACTTATTTTATATCTATCAATTATATCTATAGGCTTTATAGAAAACAGCAACAAACTTTACAAAGTCTATCTTTTAGCTTCAATAAAAAATTCTAGGGCTGTAGGATGGAATCTATCCGATAGCCCTGTCTGCCTTTTCTATCCGATAGATCAAGATTATATAATTAGAAATGTTTCATTTCAAAAAATTTACTACGAGCATATTAATTAAATCAAACTAGAATCAAGATACGTAAAGTATTTGTGTAAAGTTATATCAATTTCACGTCACTAACAATCAACTATTTACATTTCAGTAATCAGTTTGTCTCGTGGTAAGATTAAGTGGTATAATTAAAGCTTATACCGTAACGACAGACACTCAGAATGGAAGGAAATGAGCAGAACGGTTCAGTTAAAAACGTATTTCGCGATAAAGGTATAAATGAAGACTTAAACAAAATTAATGCACTGAAATTAGAAGACAAAGAATTCGAGCAATATCGTGATCAATATGATCACGAAAGTAAAAGTATCGACAGCAAGTCGGTTACTGAGGATAGAGTAAAATTTGAAGGAATAAGCGACGATGACAGTATTTGTTCTGAGGAACTTCCACCTATTCCTGATGGAGGATGGGGCTGGGTTGTGGTTTTTGCCGCATTTATGACTGCAACTTGTGCCGATGGGTTAGCATATTCGTTTGGTATATTGCATCAAGAATTCATTATCTACTTTGCAGAATCACAATCAAAGACTTCTTTAATTGGCAGTCTTTTTGTGTCTATCCCTCTACTGTCGGGACCAATAATGAGCGCTTTGGTAGATAGATATGGATGTAGAATTATGACAATAAGCGCCAGTGTTTTATCAACTGTTGGTTTTTTACTAGCTGCTATAAGCAATTCAGTTGAAATTATGTGCATAACTTTAGGCGTGATTAGTGGCTTATCGATGGGGGTCTTATATGTGACCTCAGTAGTGGCGGTGGCATTTTGGTTCGACAAGAGAAGAACATTAGCAGTCTCTCTCGCTTCATGTGGGATCGGCTTTGGAACATTCATTTATTCACCGATGACCGAATTTTTCGTTCGAGAATACGGCTGGAGAAGTACTTTGATTTGGTTAGCTGGTACCATTTTAAATGTGAGTGTTTGTGGAGCGTTATTGAGAGATCCAGACTGGATAATTTTAAAAGAAAAACGCGAAAAGAAAATCGCTAAAACCAGATCAAGGAAATCTTCAAGTGCTGGTTCAATATCTTCTAAATCTATCGGAGGTGAATCCATGTTTTTGACGGCAGATGAATTAAATGACTTGATAAAAAGTGGTAAAAATCCAGAATTTATTCTTGCTACTTTAACATCCACCTTAGCTGAAGCCGAAGAATTGGAAGCAACAACACAAATGAATGCAGAAATAGCTCACAAAAGAGTGCATTCTGATGTTGCATTGCCCACATTTATTCAAGGAAATGAACAGGTAAAATAATAAAGATGAATATTTTATTATATTTTGTATGTAATTTAGTTTTAGATTTATTTTACCAAAATAAAAATTTAAATAAAATATTTTACCACTAAAAAAATTCGCACTAAACGCGAACTTTCGAAATTTTGGGAAGTTTCGAACGAACTTTCGAAAGTAATGAAAAAACTTTATTATTCCACTTTCACTATCGTACACATTACTTTCTTTGATGCAAGGAGCATCAATACTTATGAATTTATTTCTTTAGATGTCGTTTTATTTTACAGGTACCTGCCGAAGTAATAGAGAAATTGATGTCGAATAAGCGAATTTATAACATACTTATACAAGCTTATCCTCATGTTATACAACGAAGAAAGGCAGATATCAATTTGAACGTAGAAGATGCGCCACAGATTAAAAATAATCCAGCACAATTGCCAGTAACGGTCAAAGCGAAAAAGCTAGTAAATAAAGTTGATAAGCCAGTCGAAGGTAAAGAAATAGAGGGGATATTAAAGGTTGATAATAAGCCAACTCTTCATGAAGATAATGTAGCGGAAATACAAAAACCACCCGTAAAAGACAATATAACGCAAGCATCGAATAAAAATCAGAACAAAGTTCTTAATGCTAATTTGGCTAGGATAAGTACCGGTCATCACTACTTAAGAGATGTTCCCTTATACAAGAATACCATAGTGCATCGTGGTGCTATGTTGAATATACCAAGATACCGGTTGAGGGCTTCTTCTTTGCCAAACATTTATAAAAATTCCTATTGGTCTGTTTGGTCAGATTCTGATGATGAAAGGGTATGTTCATTATGCGTTAAGTTTTTTGAAATATTAAATAAGCTTCTATGTATAAAAAGCTGTCACTATTGTCTTTGAATACTGTAAACTTGCACTAGAATAAATGAATGGTGGTGATAATTGACAACGTAGTTAAACCACAAATGTTGATGACACCATGTATTAGTTATAAAACATGTAATTTAGTATTATGTTTCAATAATCGATGTGTCCTTAAATTTACGATAATACCGCAAACGTTTACAATTTGATCCAACAGTCTGTCAATTATGAATTTATATTTCTCTTTAACATATGGATATTTGTGTACTTATGTTACTTTAAACGTAATTGTCACGAAATAACACGGTTAAGGAAGACTTCGTGTAGAAGCTTCTATCGATCCACATTGCCAGCGCCGTATATTTTGACCAAATTCGTAGTAACGGTATTAAATGAAACTTTTGGACAGGACATTTGTCATATAAATTAGACGATTTATATAGTTTATTTCATTTTTCAGAAATGGTATGACCGGGTGTTAGAGGCGTTGAAAAAGACTTTTGATTTCAAAGTATTCACGGAGTTACATTTCCTAGTGATAAACATAGCATCACTGCTCATGTCCCTCTGGTGCATTATCCCGTACTTCTTTCTCGCCTCCTTCATGGTGGAGAACGAAACAGAAGGCAGTGCCGTTATGATAAGTGTGATTGGAATCGCCAGTGGCGTTGGCATCGTAAGTAGTATGTTTATTCATTTTAACATGTACCGAGTACTGACGATTCGCGGTTTTTAAATCTTTATTTTCCATATTTTGATCTAGTTGCATAAATCATGGTCACGGCGGAACTGAGATGGCGGGAGAAACCGTTAACAAGCACTAGTGGTAGACTAATCTGTCAACCATACATGTATTTTTTTTATGGAACTTAAAAAGATAATATGCTAAAACGGATGAAATGTTTGCTAAAAAGGATCAATTGCACAACATTAGTAGTATTAAATCTATAATGTTCTATTTTTTGCATAGGCCTACGGCGCCATTTACAAATTGTCAGTTACAATATTTTTTCTTACACTACTACTAGATCGGAACAAGACCTCAACTAAGCAACTTTCTTAAGCTGACCACGCGCCTGTGATTTTGCTAAATTATGTGATTATTTGAATAATGCTCATCTTATTTACTAGCGAAATAAATAGCGTAAAGAAACCAACATGTTTGAGATGTTGTCATAAAGTTCTCAAATATGTTTGAAGTTTATCAATCGGCACTAGGCAAGGACAAATTATTATTGTCTTATTCAAATAGGCACCCGGCACTGAAACAAAACCTAAAATGATG
>MOOZ01001385.1:48538-60067 GCA_002930495.1 Cecropterus lyciades | reverse complement strand
CTTAAACGACGATATGCCATCAAAAGTTTGCTATTTTTTAGCGTTTTATTTTTATTTAAAATGGAAATATGAAAAATCCTTAAGATTTTTGTTTTATTTATGTAGTGACGTCATTAAAATAGTCGTCATCTTTAAATAGCGAAAAATATCGAAATCAAAAATAACTTATAGACTAACTAGTTAAATAAGCTACATCTATAAATATAATATAATTATAATATGCTGGTAGCTCTTGTAGATTTAGCTAGACTAAAATTGGTTTCCTGAAAAAAAACCACAAATACCCAAATAACTTTAGAATTACTGTATATCTGCGATCAAAGGCAAGCACAGTTACATCAGTACATATTAAGGTCCGTTATTTGTCTGCATCGACCATCCACTGATCGTGTCACACCCTGTAAATTAAGACTAGCTGTGCCCCGCGGTTTCATGCGTTACGACATAAGAAAAAAACGAACAAACAAACATAGCGTGATGGTATTGAGCCTATAACCTTCCACAATAAATGGATTATTCAATACAAAAATAAGTTTTCAATTCGAACCAGCGGTGCTTGAGATTAACGTGTTCAACCAAAGAAACAAACTCTTCAGCTTTATAACATTAGTACAGATTACCATCTTACCCATCAAAGTGTACTTCCTCAAAATCTCCGATATGACGAGATTTGAGATGTGATTGAAATGCGCCGTCATCATCAGGATGTGTGGCGCGCGCTCCGCCTTGTCCCCCTTGGTCCAAGCTTGGCCCAAAAACTCCCTAAGTACATTACACGTTTGTTAATAAAAACTATCTAAGTACATTACACGTTTGTTAATCAAAACTCCCTAAGTACATAACACGTTCGTTAAAAAAAACTCCCTAAGTACATTACACGTTTGTTAATAAAAACTCCCTAAGTACATTACACGTTTGTTAATAAAAACTCCCTAAGTACATTACACGTTTGTTAAAAAAAACTCCCTAAGTACATTACACGTTTGTTAATAAAAACTATCTAAGTACATTACACGTTTGTTAATAAAAAACTCCCTAAGTACATTACACGTTTGTTAATAAAAACTCCCTAAGTACATTACACGTTTGTTAAAAAAAACTCCCTAAGTACATTACACGTTTGTTAAAAAAAACTCCCTAAGTACATTACACGTTTGTTAATAAAAAACTCCCTAAGTACATTACACGTTTGTTAATAAAAACTCCCTAAGTACATTACACGTTTGTTAATAAAAACTCCCTAAGTACATTACACGTTTGTTAATAAAAACTCCCTGAGTACATTACACGTTTGTTAATAAAAAAACTCCCTAAGTACATTACACGTTTGTTATTAATAAAAAAACTCCCTAAGTACATTACACGTTTGTTAATAAAAAAATTCCCTAAGTACATTACACGTTTGTTAATAAAAAAACTCCCTAAGTACATTACACGTTTGTTTATAATAACTTATACTTTTCAATTCAATAAAACCCCCAAGTCAGTTAATATCAAGAGATTCCATTATGATATGATTCCGGGCGGTAGAACCAGTGTAGTTCGACCGGGGAGGTACCACCGCCACACCTATTTCTAGCGTGGAGCAGTTCTAGCGTGAGGAAGGGTGTGGTTGCCGGCTCACTTATATATGAGGCGACCATCTTAGCCCTCGGCAGTAGCAACGCATCTGTGATCGAAGTTGCATACGTTCATGGGCGGAAGTTACCACTTATCATCAGATGGACTGCATGCTCGTTTGCTACTACAAACTACTACAAAAAGACTAACTGGAATCCTGACGACCTGTTTAACGAAGCGGTTACCATATTTGCGTATTCGTCTACGTGTATGTCCACGGCACCAACGACGCATGAGAAAATCCTAGTGAGGGGTTGTGATAGAAAAGCGTTTTTTATGTGAAACCTCGCAGTTGTTCTGTATACCTTTACTACTCTACAAAGTCATACATACATACATACATCCGGTATCTGTTAACGATGTAATCAATAGTGGTTAAATTCAACGTAATAGCATATGAACTAAATTAACGCTTTCTACACTCATAGCCCCACAGTAGGATTTTCTCCTGTGTCGTAGGTGCCATGGACACACAAAGACGAATACATAAACACCCACCCAGAACAGAATCTAAACTCATCATTCAGATGTCTGGTCTGGCCGGGAATCGAACCCGGGACCCACTGCGTGTCAGACCGGTGTGGTGACCGCTCTACCACGTGGATCGTCAAATCAAAGTCAATTTCATTGTCTATATATCTATAAATACTTTAAACAATTTAGTAACTTACTCGCTGTGAATAGCGCTAAATATCTGGTAGTCCAAATAAGTCATTTGTTCGGCTATTTCCAGAGCCGAGAGCGTTTCCACGTTCTCCTTTGTTGGTACCTGTAATGAAATATAAGTCCGACTGTGGTAATATTATAGTTTTTAACATAAGATAAACCTTTAAATGCTCCTATACATTTGACATTTACAGATTTCCCTCTAGATCATAACTATAAGTACACCACAGTTCAATGAATAATTATAATCCCTAAAATTTTACGTTTTCAAAACTGTGTATAGTTTATTTTATTGTTTTTTTTTTACGCTACTATTCATCACTATATATTATATTAAAGTGCTTATTGTTTATTTTATCTTTTATAAAACTTCACTTTCAAACTCATCTTTGTATGTTTTTTTAACGTTGGTATAGTACTTTCATTAATAAGTAATTTTACAAATAAGTTTGCCGATGTCAATCGTATATAACAAAGTATATAATAAAGTAATAAATTAATTTTAATAATTGCTTACATAAGGAGGGCTAAACAGGGCCTTCAGATCAATATTCCTGTCGGGAGCTCGTTCAAGTAGACGCAGTAACTGCGCGGCTGCCTTGTGCTCGGACGGCAGCAACCCTGGACTGCCTTCGATCTCCTTCAGGAAGTCCATGGTGAGACCGCGAAGACGTTCATCGGACCAGAAGTCCGAGGAATGCTTGGAGATCCAATGCCTGATGTAGAGGATACATGTTATAATCTGTACTTGTAAGGTTTGAGAATATTTAGAAAAGTAAAGTTTCAGATTGTAAGAATATCGTCATAAAAGATTTTGATTGCAGCATTGTCAATACGATAGTGATTTACATCATTGTGATAATAAACTCAAGTATAGATACTACGAAATATTTTAGTTAAAACAGACACTGAATGATCCTATGAAGAATTATCTTACCTCAAAACGTTAAGTACTCTCATAGTAGCGGCTGTAGATATAACCGAGTCTCGTCGAGCGTGTGGTGGTGATGTCGGTGGAGGAGACCTCGGATTGGACGAAGCAGATGTTGCAACAGCAAAAGCAACCGCAGCAGTTGAAGTACTGCTCCTATACCAAAACAAACAGCTATCAATCAGAACTTAGCGAGGATGAAAAAGTGCGTTTTCTGTTTATCAATATTTGTTTAGATGATTATTTGATGATATTATTTTGAGTTGATTTATTTTATGGACGATAGCCAATTTGGAGATGAAAAGAAACAAATGTGAAGAATAGTTGAAAGATAAACATGCGTAAAAAGACATTTACAAGACAGATAAAAATTAGATACAAGAGTGAGAGGAAAAGAAAATATATGTTAATTATAAAGTAAAATTGAAGGTGAATCACATGCAAATTTTGAAAAACGATTTATTCAGTATGTCCTAACTACCTAATCTATCATTAATTGAAATTCAAACTAATACGATATACGTTGTTTTGATATACTTCTACGATAGTCAAAATTTAATATTGTGTAGTTAATTAATTTTATATCTAACATCAAAATTGTGAGAGAGAAAAAATGCGCATGTATTTGCCCCGCCTAATCTACTTCGGGGCACCTACACGCCAAATTGAAGCATAATTAATTTCTACGTAATTCAAAATATTACATTCTAAGCTCAAACCCAACGCCTTTGAGGCAGTATTCCCCCAAGTTAGTCGTCCTTGCAGAATTCTGATTAATAAAAATATATTTCAATGTAGAAATAGTTTTGAATAGATTCAATCGCAGAACAATGCTCCAGATCAGGAATTAGGAAATGTGAGTGGAGGTGAATTGACAGGAAATGAAACACATTCGTGAGCTGATTCAATAAACGTTTCATTGAAATTTGTGGAAGAAATATCCAAAATCCAAACTGATTTTTGGTGACATAAACCGTGACCCTCGGGAAATAGCTACTACAATCCAATCGAATACATAAAAATTTTGGTAAAAAGGGTAAATTGCAAATACTCTAGGTGAAGCAAATTATTTTCAAAGTACTCCTCTACGGCAGCTCTACAAACTGCGCTCGCTACTTCTTTACCTCCACCGAGCACTCACCACAACAGGTCTTTTCCAAAGCTGTTAAATGAATTAGTAAATTACTTATCATTTTCAAACACCGCCGAATCTAAGCATATTGAAATTAACAATGAAAGAACTAAAATAGTTTGTGAAATTAAAGAGTCATTTGAAAGTCGTATGGAATTTCGTGCAAAGCTCTCATGACACTTTGGTAAATTTTAGAAATATGAGTTCAAAGAAAAGTTACATGCCACAACACTTAGAGTGAATTGTGAGCTCCCAGTTTGTGCTAAAATAGTAACAAATAATGTTATGAATTGATACGTAATTATTAACAAAATGGACTGAACGAGTATTATATTTTAAAGGTATTGAGAATTATTGGATGTGGCTTACCTCCTATGAGACTGTCTGAAGGATGTGATGACTACTCCGGCTTTCGATTGTCCAGTATCACGGCGATACGTCTAAAACAAAATTATAAACATAACTTGACAATAATTGCAGTCGATTAGAAAGGAAGCATTCTACATAACGTTAAATGATCGTCAGATTATTTATAGGTAATTCCAAGGAGAATAGACACTTACTGACGATATCTTACTAAAGACCAATGAAAAATAATTAATATAAAAAACCTGCCGTATACAGTAACGTCTGAACAAGTTGCTAAAATCCCAGAACTAAAACAAACACTCATTACGTTAAGCCAGAACACAACATTTTTACTGTAAGAAGCAGAAATAATATGATAGACTATGAAAAGTGAAAGAGTCTTTTGGCAGGGCTCGTAATGACGATATTTGATTTTTATTATTAATACCTGAGCCATCTGAGAGGCTTGGGATGTGACTGATGTACGAGGCTCCGAACCACCCCAATAGCGACGTCGTTCGCTGTTGATCGAAGAGCTGGTGCAGCGTCTCTCACTGTAGTAACCAAATTTTATACCTTACTTTATATAGCCTTTATTTTTGTATACTAAATAAAACATGAAAGCTTGTATACAAGTTTACTCTTCGTTTTGTTTATTTTATTTCTTGAGTAATATTAAAATCGATTTTACAATTTTACGGGATTTTACTGATTTTGCCAATGGTTTCATTCACACCTATACCTGTTTATACTAGGGCCATAAAATTTCAAATCCGTTTAAAATCTAGATCTCTTGGAACGTGATCCTGAACGACGCGTAACGGGGCAACGTCGGGGCACAGGGACATGCTGTGCCGGTTACCTGACGGAGCGTCGCGGCGCACAGCGGGCAGCGCCGGAGTCGGAGGCGCGGCGCGGCTCGGCGTCGGCGGCGGCGGCGGCGGCGGCGCGCTCGGCCGCCTCGCGCGNNCCTCCGAGCGCCGCCGCGCCTCCGCCGCCGACGGCTGCAGTCGCCGCGGGCTCTCCGACGTCGTGCGGTTGCGCTGCATCTTGTTGTACTTTAACACGCACCACTGAATCATATCTACTGGCACTATCGCTCTCCCATTATAAAAACGCAAAACCATTATAAACCCCACGTTAGGATTTTCTCCTGCGTCGTGGACACGCGAAGACGAATATAGGGATCGAACTCAGGGACCCACTACGTGTCAGACCGGTATGGTGACCGCTCCACCACGTGGGTCGTCGTATGCACGATAGGGTATTATTACTCGACCAAGCGAACTAGACGAACCAGTGGAATGCGGTCTCCCTCCCCGGTCCCGCCTCATGCTCCGCTCTCGCCCTAGTACCGTTCGCGACTAAACTCTCGAGAAAATAAATATTGAAGAAGATTTTCTATGAATTAATATTGTTACTTATGGCGCTCCTGTTTTTTTGGTAACAATGTTTACATATTTAATGTTAATTAGAAAATTACTGATTTTGGTACTCTTTTCTTTTTGTACTGTTTTGGTACTGTTTGTTATATCATTTAACAATCTATTAGGGGATGATGCCTTATAGCCTATTTCATAATTTACAAAGCAATGATACATACCTGTTGCGGCAGTAAAATAAACGAATAACGCTTTTATGTTAACTACAAAATGAGTTGTTTAAATATGAATTCATAACACAGAAATTTATTAAAATTTAGATTTCTTTATTATAAATCAACGTTTCACAAAAAGAAAGATATTTTTGTCACTAGTAGTCGCCGAGCGTGACGTCACGTTTGACATTCGTCTAGTTGGCTTGGTCGGGTTGTACGCATCATGTAATAAGAAATGCTTAAGATGTAAGATATATTTCAGTATATTTTTTTATTAATATTAAAT
This sequence comes from Cecropterus lyciades, assembly GCA_002930495.1. Lineage (NCBI taxonomy): Eukaryota > Metazoa > Arthropoda > Insecta > Lepidoptera > Hesperiidae > Cecropterus > Cecropterus lyciades. Next base: position 53,487 of record MOOZ01001385.1, on the reverse strand, counting down.
TTTTCATGTTCTTAGTATATTCTCAAATATGACGTCAATAAGATAGTAAATAGAAAGATTTTGTTTACTAATGAAGTCCAGTGCAGGAAGTAATGAGGGGTGGTTATTATGGCAGGTATATAATTATATATACTACAGAAGAAACTTTAAGACTCAATTTATGTGCGCTGGGAGCATATTTAAATAGGGGAAACTATTTCATAGCATCCCGATAGTCAGAAATTATTTACTTTTGATAACATTTTTTTAGGAAACTAAATCTCTTACTGGGGGCAGCGAATTCAACATCCGCTTCGGACGCCATGAATCCATGCTATACAACTGCACATCAAATTACTGACCTAGCTTACAAATTACTCCTTAATGAGAATGTTTAAGTTTAAGCCATAGCAGGGACAACCATTAATACAAAATAACGAGAGGCAGTTTTTAATAAAGAACATGTTAATATTATTATGACTATTGAAAATGTTAGTAATATAACAAATGGATAATATACCTCTGAAAATCTTTGAGAAATTTTGAACTTTTCGTCCACTTTAAACTTATTCTTCTCTTGTTCCTCCTCTTTGTATTTGATATCTTCGTCGCTCTGGTCTACTAACTCAATGCTCTCATCTTTCATCATAGCGGCTGCTGCATTATTATCTTTTATATTCCTCATTATCTTCGCGTTTTCTTTATCATTATCTCTTGCTGGTGATCGCTTATCGTCATCCTTTTTATCCACTCTATCCTCAGGGCTCACTCTTTTAGGACTACCAACAAGAGTTACTGAGCTGAGAGCGCCAGGGGAAGATGGTGACGTTCCTGATATACCATTTATTGTATTAGATTTTTTTAATTAAAAGACAGAAGTAGCAAACGAACACACAGTCATCAGATGATAAGTGGTAACTACCACCCATGAATATTTGTGAGCAAGTTCATGAAGAACAGTGGTTCTACCTAAAGATGATCACAGATGTTATCACATTCAGCTGAGGTAACATCTGTGATCATCTTTAGGTACTAAGGACCAATCATCCACACCCTTCTACCGAAACGCAAATCTCCTTTACACTAGAAGTAGATGCGGTTGTGGTACCTCTCTGGTCTAGCTACTCTGGTTTCACCACCTTTCAAATTAATTTAAAACAAAACTGTCTACTTTCAAAAAATAAGTCAACCAAATCTTAAATAATGCTAAAAAAAACAAAGACTAATAAATTGAATCTATCTTTGTTACCTTTCAAAGTTTCGTTACTCGAAGATGTCGCCATTATTTTAGGTATAGTTAAATGACTACTGTCTTCTTCCACCTTTGTAAGTAAGCATGTGACAAATAAATGGCAAGGATAATTTAGTTAATTTTACTACATGTAATTTAACGACAGATGACAAAAATTTAACTGTCAAATAAATAAATATAATAAATATTACCTTAGACACAGAAGACTGGCGGCGGGACGGTGCCATCAAGTATGGTGATAATTTGTCATCTTCCTCACCTATAAGTATTTAAATGATACGTAAAATTCATTAAAAACCTATAATTTTATTACAGTCGTATTATGATATTAGATTACAAAAGTATAGATTACTTAATGAACTAAGAAGAGAAGAAGGTATGAGAGGAAAGATAGAAGAAGATCGTATAGGTCTCACTTTTCCTGGATGCCCTCCAAAACCTTGCTTGCCAATCTCTATCGCTGTATTCTGATCCATAACCTGAAACAATGATAGAGTCAGACAATTTTAACTTTAATTTCAATAGGGATTGAACTTTGCCGTTAATACAGTTCACGTTCGGCAAATGCAGAACACCCAGGATCATACAGTACATAATTTACTACTATAATTTTTATTTCACAAACACTAATGGCGAATAGATCAGTGCCCTTAGTATGAGTTCGATTTCGCCCATAAGGAGCCATCCATAAAATATATCATAGAAATTACCCGGTTTTTTGACCCCTCCCTCCGTCCATATCACAGCTGGTCACATTTGTGAACAGCGTTCCTATTGTGATGTCACTTTGTGATTTTGTAATTTTACGCGTAGAGATCATTAAGTTATACCAGCAATTCTCAAATTTATAAATGATATTTTAATATTTACATATGTTTCAAATATGACGTCACATAATTTAGGATCCCTCCCCATCCCTTGTCACACTTCATTGTAAGCTTCATATCGTGTAACGTAATTTATGGATGAGCCCTAAATTGCAATGTATTTATTCGTCACTTGTTCCTCCTCGTTACATTTGATATCTTCGTCAATGTGGCTTACTCAATGTTTCTATCTTTAATCATACTTGCTACTGCATTCTTATCTTTTAGATTCATTATTATCTTTGCATTTATTCATTTATTTCATCTCTATATAAAAGTTACAAAAGAGTAAACTTAATGCCTGATGGCATTCTATACCATTCGACTTGTTTTTTTTTAATCATTATCTCTACATACCTATATTGCAATGATGGGCGATACGTAAACTGGTACTAAGGGCTCAGAACACAGTTTCAATGGCGATGTCAAAACGAATGACGATAATCGTTTAAAAAAAGTTTGAGATCATACAATATGATATTGTAGTATTTAAAGACTCACCTGATACTGTGCTTGCAGCGCTGGTCTTTCTGGTGGCGTCCGGTGGAGGAGCTAGGTCAAACTCTTGTTGGGACTGCTCGTAGAAGACTTGCTTCAAAGCCTCCAGGACTGTTACACCGTCGGTGAACACGCGGTATGTCAGCAAGAACGTGTTCAGGAAATCCACTGACAGGAACCGAAGATCTAGAAAACATGATAGTAGAAACAAATATTTAACATTATTTGAAGTATGTATACCAGTCTTTAGTAGTTTATTGTTGAAAATAAGCCTACCCTAACGAAGGGCCAATAGATTCCTAGCCTGGCATCCGTGGTATGGGCAGTGGGTACTGATGTTACACAGGAAGATGTTGCTGGTGTTTTAGATTTTGTCTCTTAGTCGTCTTCTACGTCAACCACGGGAATAGAGAGAGTGGTGCTATTCATAACCAATACCACACAACGCATATTCTTAATGAAATATTTTACTTCTCTTGCTTACTACTTTAGTTCAAAGAATGTGGGAAATGACGCATACGTTAATACTGCATTTCAAACTTTTTAAAGTACGTTACGTACGTTTCAAAAGATTTCTTTTACGTCGTAGGTTCAGTGAGTGTACTTTTGCAGCATTTCATACCAGATGCCAAGTGTTAAAATGCATCTGTGATCAATTTCAAGAAGAATAATTTGCGAAATCAAGAATCCACTAAAGTAGACAGACGTAACGGTCAAACTTGTAATTTAGCGTCAGGGTAATAAAGAAAATAGCATAATCGAAATGCGACATGTAAAAATCATTCGCACGTCTCACCGGTGAGTCTCTGGAGCAAGCGCTGCGGCGTGGCGGACCTGATCTGCGGCACCTTGCAGGAGTTGAGGGTCCTGCTGAAGCGGATGTCCACGTCGTCGGTGAAGAGCGCCCGGTCGGAGCGGCAGGCGGGCAGGCTGGCCGACGCCGCGCCGCACGCGCCGCACGCGCGCAGCAGCTCCGTCAGCGCCGCGCTCTCCATGCACTGCGCCAGCTCGCTGGTCCACGCCGCTTTCTCCTCCAGGGTGGCCGCCACTGCACATGGCGCTCGGATAACTTGCGATCGAATATGCACTCCGACTGCTGAGTGGTCGCTGCTGCCCCTTGACCTTCTAATGTTGCTGCCTCTGGACGTTTCGCTCGTCATAAGTAGCATTCGAATATGCAATCCGCCCGATAAGTGATTACTGTCGCCCTGACAAGTGGTGACTGTCACCTATCGACGTCTGTAAGCAACTTCACATAGAACAAGGGTTCTATCTGAAGTCGATCACAGATGCGTTGCTACTTCCGAGGCAATCACATCCTTCCATCGAAACGCAAGAAATGCTTAACGCTAAACTATTGCTACTGTGATTGTTGTTATTTCTATTTCTAGTGTGGTTGTACCTTTTTTGTCGAACTAAATACCAACGTCGATAAAACCATCGATGTAAAATTTATCAAGGGTTTGTAATGTAATATCGACCCTATAGTAATTCGATTGAAATGTCATTCAATCGACCTACGAAAACAATTTGACGGTTGGACACACAGTGGATTCCTGATTTGATCCCCGACAAGACAGATATTTGATAAATTTAGATTTTTGTTCCGGGTCTGGATTGTTCATATATTCATGTTTATGTATCCATAGTACTGACAGGATAAAATTCTGATTTGTTGCTATAAATGTAAGTAAATAACATTTAAATGTTATTTACTGACTAGTAATAAAGTTTATATGTATAAATACGATTTATTTAATATGACTTAAAAAACATCCAGTTATGGTATTTTATATGTTAATATATTATAATTTTGTAACTATTCAGAATAAAACTTACCTAAATGAGCACAGATTTGTTCTCCTTTGACTTCGACTAAAATTTTAAAGTCTTTCCCCTGATAGATATCTCCACCCGGTGACGAACAGACCGATGTAGAATCTGAAAGAATATTTCGTTGAGATAAAAAAAGTGCATGACGTTAAATTTTCTGTATACATTCATAAGGAGGCGTTTGTTGTTACATGAAGAGTTATTGGCAATTTTTCGAGTTCCTTTGCACCTCGCACAAATTTTATCACATCTTACAATGTAATGCAGGAGGCATAACATTGTAAGCTACACTGCTCGCGAAGTTCCTCGGCGAAGTACTCTAGAAACTTTGGCTAAAGTCCGAAGTGCGATACTACACACTCGTGCAACTTCGCGATAAAACTCATTCATTCAACTTCGAGCCCTTTGACTTCGAAAAAACCGACAACAAATGGAAGTCGCCCGAGGCGAGGTAAAGTTTGACGAGGTAGTCCGATGTGGCTTTCTACACTATCATCGTCGTCTAACATCGTTCAACTTCA
>MOOZ01001385.1:22509-34655 GCA_002930495.1 Cecropterus lyciades | reverse complement strand
TCTGGCCGGGGATCGAACCCGGGACCCACTGCGTGTCAGACCGGTATGGTGACCTCTCCGCCACGCGGGTCGTCGATATATACATACATATATATGCATGGGTCAGAAAAAGGGTTATAAAACCGGTCAAGTGCGACGCGAACTAGTGCACGAAGGGTTCTGTACCAACATTATCTGTGTTCTGCACATCAAATAAGACAACATTGTTATCTTGTTTGATGTACAGGAGCCCCCTTAAATATTTATTTTATTCTGTTTTACCGGACTGCATCAGAAGGAGGGTAATGTTTATAGTATTTGTTGGCAACAGAAATACATTATCTATGATAATTTCAATTGTCTAGCTATCACGGTTCATGAGATAAAACCTGGTGACAGACAGACGGACAACGGAATCTTAGTAATATGGTCCCGTTTTTACCCTTTGGGTACAGTACCCTAAAATAATCTCAGTCAAACAATATAATATTACGCTGTTAACGAATGCATTTTATGCAAAGGCATGTTGTTATTAAAGAAGGAACGTAGTAACACGAAATTCTTGTATACTTATTAGCAAGGTGCTTACGTGAGGCTACAAAGCTACTTCGTAATACACGCTAATTCCATTTCCCGGTGATTAGTCCAAAGCCGCCAGACTTGTGAAGCCCACAGATGTAGTGCGATGGGGAAAGGGTGCAAATGAAAGGAAGTGTGAAATTATAAAATGAAATATAACGTTAGTCATCGATTCTACGGATTTTTAATTAGGGTGTTTGCTATACGGGAGAGAGAGCCACCTCTTTCTGTATTTGATTTAACAAATGATTACTCGGGTTGGGTTGGATTAACTATCGATAAGATTAATCTAATTAATAACCACTCATAACCATTCCTATTTTAAAAGCTTTTATTTAACGTACAATGTTTGTATGTAAATATGTTTAGGTCAAATCTTAAAAGCTGAATTTAACCCACTTCTCAGTGTTCGATTGATATGAAATTTGGAGCACATTTTAAATTCTGATGACAATACAATTATATGTTATCAATATTACTGTTAATTCAAAATGGCCGCCGCAAAAATGAAAGAGCCTAACTTGTAGAACACAATACACTACGAAAAAAGATCTCAAATTAAAAGGGCCGCCATCAAAACACATGAAGATTGCATATTTTCATACAACCCAATGCGCATGGGTATCAAATGAAAGGGCTTAATATTTATAATACAAAACTACATGGAAAAAAATTCAAACTCAAGATGGCTGCATTGAAAAAATGGAAGATAACATAGTTTCGTACAACCCATCCAATATGGGTATCAAGTGAAAGGGTATTATTCTTTTAATTATTATATTATATACAGCTTAAAATGAGAAAAAAGAATATAAAAATGTTTTTAAAAACAAGCTTTTACTTCAATGTACTGAAAAGAAAAAAAATAACATTTTAGAAGTATGAGACGTTCGTCTCAATCCTCATGAGTAGCAACGCATTTATGATCGGCTTCATATAGGATCTTTGTCCTAAGCATAAAGTTGGTTACAGTGACCGCTTACCATCACGTGGATTGCAAGCTCGTTTCCTACTGCAAACTTGTAAAGAAACAATCGAAAGCTGGTACTCGTATTTATAAAGATATTTGTTTGTATAGCCTTGAAGATTTTCCATAACATAAAGCCACAAAACCGCAAATACACTCTCCAAGTCAAGCATTATTCCAGTTCACTTTGTACAAAAACCGCAAGCATTTTTAGGCTAGAGGTAACCGCTACAGTACAAATATACGCATTCGCAGTAATCTCCCGCACAAATCTATTTATTAATCTGTTTGCGAACCTGTACTTTGTAACTTTTATGTATAATAACTCCACTATTAAGAGTTGCTTTGTTTTAATTTGAAGGGTATGTTAAGGGAGACACGCATATCCGAGGTGTTCCAACTTGGTCCCTGACGAACATGTTGGCACGCGTCGGATATGTCTTGTATGTATGGTCTTATTAGAATGATTTGGCAAACGACCATGCAGTCCATCTGATAGTAAGTGGTTACTACCCCCCATGGACATCTGTAAGTAAATTCATATAAAACAGGGGTTCTAGTCGAAGTAGATTACAGATGCGTTGCTACCCACGCAGGCTAACATGGTCGCCTCATACATAGGTCAGCTTGAAACCACACACTTTCACTGAAACGCAAGAACTGCGTCACGAGAAAACAGGCTTAGTTGTGGTACCTAATACATTGGTTCCACCACCTGCTAAATATATTGACGATATCATCAAGAAGCTACGTCGTAGCATCGTAGCGGTAGCCTATTCGTAGCACACAATACAAATTACTTTGTAATGAAAAAATCCATACATATAATAAAAATGATACTACCGCGTCTATGTAGTCAACATTGTTATAAAGAGTTTAAAGAACTGACAGTATCTTAAAAAAACGATTTCAATAGATAGACGATTTCATAATATTAGTCTGTTTGTTTGTCTGTTAAAAATCGTATCAAAGCAAAACCGCTAATTTAAAGGAATGAAGATATATATGTGTATATGATATGTAGACTAAAGACAAAATATGGACATATTTTGACTTTAGGCTATTTCTGTGTTTAGACTATATCTTTAAAACCGATGTACTATTTATTAAACATTTATTGTAATTTAAAGTTACGTTACAATTTTTATAAACGCAGGTGATGTTACGGGGGCACCGCTAGTCTTAATAATATTCTAATTTCTCCTAAGTATTGTATTACTTTCGTCATACCATGTCAATTATATTAAAAGGGAAATATACATATAGGTTGGTACTAATGTATCTAGTATGTACTAGTATTACTTGGAACTGCGTCATAAAATTGACAATCAATAGATATTTATAGGTACAACCAACTATAAATAACTATGTGGAGTTCTTATAGTGATGCTCTGTAAAAAGCTCGCCTGTAGAGGCCCCTATATTTCTATCATAAAAGCTCACAACTAAACAATAGACCGACTTGCACTAGTATTCATACAAAAAAACAGGTATTTAGAAATTTTTTAAGCGATACGAATAAATAAATCCGAAGTGACCTGTCCCTATATGTTTAAAATTAAAACACGCTTTCGACACTCATAGCCCCACACTAGGATTTTCTCACCCCACACTAGGTATTCGTCTTTGTGTGTCGTGGGTCATGGCATCCACACAACACACAAAGACGAATACCCAAACACCCAGACCCAGAACAGAAACCTAGTGTTTCAGGAGAAAGGTTATATGTATAATGCATGTATGTATAATATAGTAGAAAGACACTAATAATTTTAGAGGTTTCTATGTGATGTCGTAAATAAACACATTTTTGCGCTTTCATTGCAAACGCTGGCTAAACCCTACGAAATAGATCAAAATAATGTACCTACAACATTATTTTTTCGTTTATTTTTTAGTTATCGATCTTTGACACATTTTTTAATTTAGAGGCGCTACGAAGTTCGCTGGGACAGCTAGTACAAAAACAAGACACTCAATGTTCAGTATTTTCACTAAATAAAGTAGGTAATTATACTCGTACTTAGGTAAGTAAATGTAAAAAATATAGAAACGCCTATCTTATTTACACCTATGTTAACTTAACCTTAACACACTTCTCCGATAATAACGAAGCTTTACACTGTTCATTCAAAATTTATGTAAAAAGGAAAAATATTAGATTTAAATCTTAAAAAACTTCGTAGAATCCTATTGTAAGTGTTATATATTCTTGTATGAAGAATTGTACCTTAAATAGTATTTGTATTGTGCTTCAATATGCTATAACTGTTAATATTCCATACTAGCAATGTTAAGAGCAAGTTGGCGGAACCTTGCAGCCTCCCGGGTCACGGCCGGAGTGACCTTAATTCGTTACCATGGCAACGGGAGCGACCGTCGTAGCATCGTAAAATTTCTATTTAAGTACTATTTAAGTTTACACAGTAGTAGGTATTTGTATTGTACTTCAATACCCTACTATTGTTCTAATATAACACTGGTGAAGCAAATAGCAATCGAGAAATCTTTATCGTTTTCAGGTCCCGGGCGGAGTGACTGTAATCGGTTACCAGGGCAACGGGAGAATCGTTGATGCGCCGTTGCATTACTATTTGCGAATAACATTAAATGATTCTCACCACTGTTGATACTACGATCAGATTGGTGGAACCTTGAAGTATTCAGGGTAACGACCGTAACAGACGGTAACAGGCAAGTAAGTCTGTTAGCTTGAAACTCCCACTATTGACATTTCCACCACTAATGGTGTCAACGGCAAGTTGGGGAGACTACAGCCTCTCAGGTCTGCATACTCAATCGCGAATATAAATTTAAAGATGGTACACAAAAATAGAGAATTAGAGCACAATACAAATATTTGAATTTGAATTTTGCCACTAACGATGTCATGAGTAGGTTGGAGAGACTGCTTCTCCGGTTGGGTTCTGTTGGAGATCCCGAAGTTCTCTACGCAGCGCTAAGGACGGCCACTGAGAGGATTTTAGTGCGGTAAAAATCCCACATAACCCCGCGTTACTCCCACGGCGTCGGGTACCTTTTGAAGGTTTTCCTCTCGTGACAAATAAAAAAGTTAGAGATTGCAGCATCCTGGGTCACGGTTGAGTGACCCTAATTCATGGAGGAGGAAACAGGAGCAACTGTCTAAGTGTACTTAAAGTATTTTTAAATTGATTATGGACACAGTAGGCGTGTATTGAAGTACAATACAAATATTTGTATTGTGGTTCAATACACTACCACTGTCGATAGTCTCCGCTAACGGTGTCAAGATCAGGTTGGAGCGATTGCAGCATCCCGGGTCACGGCCGGGGTGACCCTAATCCGTTACCATGGTAACAGGAGCACCCTCGAAGCGTCCTTAAATTTCTATTTGTGTTCCGTTTGCACGATTGCCAACTGTTGCTTGTTATTGATCGAAGCTTTACAGGAAAAGTGCTTTGTGTCGGGTAAGTAGAACTTGAGACTTTGTAATAATACTCCGTAATGATGTGTTTTAAGTAAAGCGGAGGGTGACAATTTGTTCGTTAAAAACAAGACGGGAGTTAAATTTTTTTAAGTAGTAAATATATACCGTTACCTTGACTTTAATTTGAAAATGAAAGTAATTTAACCTATTATTTAAATTAAAAATAATGGGGTTCATATTTATTCCTATTTATAAGTGGCAAAAGAGAATGACCACCACCTCATGGAAAATGATACATACATATGTATGCTAAAAAAACATTACCCTCCTCCTGATGGACTTAAATAAGTAGGATCGCTGGTAGAATTAGTGGTGTATGTATGGATTACATATAAATAAAATTGAAGTGTGTGTTTGTAATATCAAAATAGCTTTTTACCATATATGAAAATATATATAATACTGATTACACAAAATCAATTTTTGTCTGCCTGTCTATCTGTTTGTTCTGGCTAATCTCAGTAAACACTGGACCGATTTTGACGGTACTTTTACTGGTTAGATAGCTGATATTATAAGGCGTAACCTAGGGTACTTCAATTTTAGAAAATTATAAAACAGTAACTTTTTTATTAAAATAAGTATTGAATGTTGCTAAGTAAACAAAGGTATTTTGTATATCGCTCACTTATAAAAATTTACAACGTAATAGAAAGACTTTATGCGACCGTAAATTAATAATGGCCGTATTTACCTTTGACAACAATTTCTTTAAGTTTTAGGAACATTTTAGATGTACAAACGAGATTACACACGAATTTGATCACGATTAAAATAATATAATGAAAAAATACTCGAATAATCTCTTTTCTTATATCATAATATTTTATAAAAAATCGGAAAGTGCGAGTCGAAGTTGCGCACGATGGGTTCTGTAACATTATTTGCAAAAAACACGTTTGTTGTGTAGGAACCCCTCTTAAAATTAATTTTATTTTGATCTAACTATTTTTTTTTAATAATTATATAAGAAAATGTTTTGTGAATATTTCAAGTGTCTACCTGTTGCCGTTATTAATATCGAGAAAAAATTACGTTTGTTGTATGGGAGCTCGCCTTTAATATTTATTTTATTTTATTCTGTTTAGTATTTGTATACCGGCATCAGAAAAACGTCACCTGTGAAAATTTCTATGTCATATCTAGCTATCACGGTTCATGAGCTACAGCCTGGTAATACACAGACGGACACACAAACAGCGCAATCTTAGTACTAGGATCCAGTTTTTAACATTTGGGTACGGAACCCAAAAAAATATAGAAAATAACAAAAAAATAACTAACAAACTAACTATCTTTTAGTGACACGAGCAATCTTCGCTAAAATAGAGACTTCCCAGACAAATAAAGTTTAGTACATAACTAAACTGTTACAGAGTCATTCATATTATAAATTTATAAATATAACCGTTAGTGTCATCCCATATCATTGTGACAACATGACAACAATTACTGGTGTCCAATGTCACAAATTGTTATATCGCGTGTGGCAGGTCCCATCCACCGCTCGATATGTGAAACAGTTAAAGTTAGAACGTGTGTTCTACCGGTGTTTTTAGCTAAAAATATTTTGGAAATCTTTCAAAATACTCTTATCTCATTAATGAAATTGAAGTTTATTTTTATACTTAAGCCTAATGGTAAGACAGACGGGCTATCTTATGGAAAGTAGTCACCGTCGCCTATGGACATTTGCAACACCAGGGGAGTCGCCAATGCATCGCCGGCTTCAGAGGCAAGCATTTTTCGCACCTTTTTTTAAGAGTCCCATGTCATAGCGCTCCGGGAATACCTCAGGAGGAAGTTCATTCCACATCTTACACGTTCGTAGCAAAAATGAGCGTGTAAGCCGAACCGTGTAGGACCGTCATAAGTCCAGTTGATGCTTGACGACTCCTCTGGTGTAGCAATTAGACGACGGTGACCAATTTCCATGACCCGTCTGCTTTATCGCTAGATGTAATTACAAAATAGATCCCCCGTTTGAGAGGTCGAGTTTCAACCACTAGACTATCATCGCTTATTCATTTTAATTAATTGCCGGCAACCTCACCAAACATTAAACTGTAGTAAATGTCAAACGCTGACATTTAGGAACAGTACACGTTTTTTGTAATCACGTTTCAGTGCAGGTAGAACGCTGAATATTTTATGCATCATGCCTCCATGCGCGGCCGTGGTGCCGATCGAATGAACATATGAAAATTTTATTCATCTGAAGTTTGCATACTGGAGATAATGAGTTATCGTAACTTTTTAAATAACGAAGTAGCAAATGAGTATATAGTTCGCCTGATGGTAAATGGCCGTAAGGTAACCACAGATTCGTTATTTCGATAAGTATGTCTCGCTTAGCACATCGTTTAACACTGCTGTAATAAGGCAGTGATGCCGCTCAAATAAAACCTGGAAGGGTTCTATCATCATTATACGTATGTATTATATTAACATAAAGTTATTTTTAACAAAGAATTCTTCATGGTTCACTGTTTAAAGTGTGATAGGGCGTTAAAATTTATCACTTATAACAACTAAATTCTAGTTTCAACGATGAACGGCGTATTTTGGAGAAATTCAGGTTGTGCTAATTTGGCCTAATTATATGTTCAAGAGCAGTCAGAAAACTGCAAGCTCGTTTACTATTAATTTTAAATCCATACATACAATAAAATGAGTTTTCCGCGTGTCTCTACGTAGCATATATTTGCAAAAAAGGTTTGGAAAACTGAGAATATCTTATAACAGAAATTTAAATTTTTGATAAACAAACAGATAGCTTTATTTGAAAATGTTTCAGACCAAAACTATTGAATTAAAGAATTGATGGTAACATTTAGTATTTAATTAGTAAAAATCCATGTACCCTATCTAAAGTTATTATAATATTTATATGACATAGTTTTAAACGCAACTGAAACCGGAGGGACGAGGGTAGTTAAAAGTAAAATGGACTACTGACAGTAGGTTATTATTTTTATGCTCCATTGTTTGACAGAAACTCTTAAAATTGTTGCAAGGTTGACTTGAAAATTTAAAAACAATCTTGCTGTTTCCATTGAGGAATCGGGTTTTGGGTTACTCGCTATTCCTTCTTAGAATTTAGGTACAAATTTGGATGATACATCTTTGGCAATTGCTGCCAGCCTGCGACTTGGACTAGTTGTAAATCATCCACATTGTTGTCCTTGTCGAGGGCAGGTAGGCAGGCAGATCACGGCCTCTTGTGTCGTAGCGCCGGTCGTCAAACGCGCCACGCTTCCCTGAATGATGTCATCCGTAGGGCCCTTGCTACCATCAACGTACCAGCTCAATTAGAGCCGCACGGTATTGTACGTAATGGTGGTAAGAGACCCGACGGTTTGACATTAATTCTTTGGAAGAATGGGAGGTGTTTAGTGTGGGATGCTACTTGCGTTGACACACTGGCACCCTCCCATCTCCATCTTTCTTCTAGGGTTGCTGGTGTTGTGGCGATTGACGCCGAAATACGCAAGTAGAAATATGCAAGTCTCAGCCGAGACTACATATTTCTGCCGCTTGGCGTTGAAATGATGGGACCGTGGGGTTCCGACGCTTGATCTCTCTTTAAGCATCTTTCAAAAAGACTTATCGAGTGCACCAATGACCAAAGGGCTGGCGTATACCTCGGGCAGCGTATTAGCATAGCTTTCCAACGAGGCAATATCGCCAGCGTTTTGGGAACGCTTCCCAAGGCCAGAAATTTGGATGAAGCTTAATATATTTAATTAATTTTATGGGTATTAGTTATTACTTATTAGTTATTATTATTTACATATGTTTTATATTTGTTTTAGTTTTAATTAGCTAATGTTTTCTAACAATGTAATATTAGTATAGACCAGTTCCATCAATAAAACAACCTTGCTATGATATTTTTGAGTGTGCTTATAAGATTTCTTTTAACTCAAAAGTCCCACGACAATGGAAAAGTACTAGCGTTCCCGGGGTTGAAATAAAAAAAAAACTGTGTCTCATATTAATCATGTATTTGTTTGGTGAATCTATATAGATACGTACTTATTTCATCTACATAGTATACACAGATTATTATTAAATTACAAAGATGATAGTTTGTGTAATTTTGTGTATATATTTATAGGTATATATGTTTGTTACTCTTCCACGCAAAAACGACTGGTCGGATTTCGCTGAAATTTATCACACATGTAGTTTATGACCTGTATTCACGGAAGCAGCTTTGACAAGGAGGGGGTCCCCAAAGAAAAAGAACTGAGCACTGACGCCAATTAAATCTATCATTTACAATTAAACATTGCGTGCGACTATAACTTAGGTTATACTTTGTATTTTTTTCTTTTGGACAAGTCAAGTAAGATGGATGTATATGGGGGGGTCCGGATCCCCCAAACCCCCCTCCCCTTATATACGTCCGTGCCTGTATTAACGCATAAAAATCGTTACCATGTTAAACGTATCCGAAGCTGGTGAAGCCGTGGGAATAAGCTAGTAGATTATATGCACACTTAAGTATATTCACGTGAATAATTTTATATTCTGTAATACTTAAGAATATGGTAGAACCGGTATAATTTGATCGGAAATATACAACCGCCATATTTATTTCAAGCGTAAATCAATTCTTATATTTTGGTGGAAACGTATACATGCCGGCTAACCTCATTAGGAGCAGTGCAACTGTAATCGACTTCAAGTGAAATCCCCGTTCTATATAGAGTTGATGGCAGTTCTGATCTCTAGTCAGTATGATCCATTAGCTTTTTGATGTCCATTGCCCAGAGGTGATAATTGTCACCGCGCCTGTCAGTGGCTAGCTGCAGTAGGTGTTGATGGTACGCAGTAATATGCTGCCCACCGGATTTTGTCGTACTGGTCCCGTCTTACGACATTCACGGGAAGACAGGAGATGTTGTTATTCATGACCTACCAAACGACCAGTAGTAATAACATCGTTAAAGATAACAGAACAAAAAATTAACAGCTTACGAGTTTTTTTCATGAGTATCTGTTTAGTGAAGTTAAAGTATTATAATATATATTTTTTTAGAATAATCTATCTACTAGCTTCCAGTTGATACCCATATTTTTGTGATATTATATTGTTGAAAATTCCTCCTTTCCCTCCCCCCCTTTTGTCTACTATTTGCAGGCGCCATTTTTTAAATTTATATAGCCTACACTCTACAAACTGAGACTAGAGATTTTAGTGATATGTCATACATCACAATCTGTTAAACAAAGAAATGGACAAACATACAAACAAACATACAATCATACATACGCTCGAAAAACAATACCTGACGCAGTCGGGTAAAAACTAGTCAATATCACAAATAGCGATTTACTATGAAACGAACGAATACGACACGTTGAACTACCTTTACGGTATTAATACTCAAGAAAAAGAGATAAGTAACCAGAAAATATGGGCCCTCGGCCCCCTCGGGAGTCGAGAATACCTCTTCGCAGGAGCAATAATAATAAAATGTTGGGTGACTGTTATATTCTCGCAATATTATATGATTATTTATTACCAACCCCTTTTTCTAAGGGAACAAATTTCTACCTTCATTTGCCTCAGTTATGAAAGTCGCTATTTCACAGAAAGACCTCTTTCTTTTCATACTGTTCACCTTCATATTAATCATGTCTCACCAGCTTCCCTTTTCTTATCTACATAAAGAACGTACTGCAGGGATGTCATAACTTGATCAGGATCTGCTTAAATTAATGGATCGGTTGCGCCCCGACCTCTTTCTTACTCTTGTTTTTTCGGACACCAGAAACACTTTCAAATTATCTTATTGTTAGATGTCAACAAAAATGTCACCATAGATAATCACGCGATATGATCGTACGATAATAAAATGAGGGTACACGACACTTATAAATAGACGAGCATTAGCAGTTGAAGGAATTCTAGTCACCTATTCCTGCATTTAGTCAGTTAGTAGAATTTAGTCACCTATTCCTGCCTAATACCAGCAGTGTTATACGCTGTTGTGTTCTGGTCTGAAGTGTGGTAAGGGAGACATACTTTTCCGAGGCATTCTATCTTAGTCCTCAGGTGTAGCAACGCATCTGTGGCTAACCTTAGGTGAGATTTTGATCTTACTTAGGGTTGATTACGGATGTCCATGGGCGGCAGTAGCCACTTACCATCAGGTGGGCTGCATGCTCGTTTGCTACTTCCATACTATAAAAAATAAAAAAAAGTCAAACAGCGCTCAGTGCGGTTGTGCGTTCTCATAATTACTGTGGTTACTTATAAAGTGTCTTAAAATTGATGGTGATTTGCTAGTTTTGTAAAATAATAGGTAAGTCATAAGAAATGTAACTGAGTGTTAGATTACTAAAGTTTTGTTATTTTTTAATCTTATTACACTTCTGGTTCCTGAAATTATTATATCTTAAGTATATTAAAGTTATATCCATATAAGTTATATATAATATACAACCAAAGCGTTGCAAAGTGGCTGAAGAAATAAAAAAAATCTGAAATAAAACAGCCTCCAGTCGTCACTTATGCTTTTCTAGCAATCACAATATTTACACTAGTTTCCAAAACATCTCGAACACATCAATTCGCCTAACATCGCTTTAGTTAAGCAAGGACTCACCTGGCCTCTCGGATGGCGTCCACCCAGTGCACGCAGTCCACTTCGGACGCCGCTCGCAGCTCGTACGACCGTTGGCTCTCCCGACGGTACGATATTGTGAAGCAGAACTGTATACAAATTATTTTTTTGTAATTTTGTGATCAAATTATTGACAGACATTTCATCGATTTTTCGAGTTACTTATAATGACAGATATCTGGAAATTAGAAAATTTCAACGATTTTTGGAGTCATACGTCTCTTCCTATGAAATTGATTGATCGTTTGAAGGAATGATTTGGATGGTTTTGATGGTGGATTTTGATGGTTTGAATTGAAGGAAGTTCTAACTGGGGTTCTATTTGAAGTCACTCACGGTAGCGTTGCTACGTCCTTAGGCCTATAATAGAACACCTCTGGTAAATACGTCAGTATGACAGTGAGTCGGTAACCAAACCGTATCACTAAAAAAAATACTGTCAAATTGAGAACCTCCTCCTTTTCATGAAGTCGGTTAAAAATGCAAGAATTGGTTCATGCTAGACATACGTAGG
>MOOZ01001381.1:12175-29583 GCA_002930495.1 Cecropterus lyciades | reverse complement strand
AACTTACGTGAGACTTTGATCTTACCTAGGATTGATTACAGACGTCTATGAGCGGCAGTAGCCACTTACCATCAGGTGGGCTACATGCTCGTTTGCTACTTCCATACTATAAAAAAAAAAGACAGGCATTTCTTATGACATAAGTATTTGTGTATGGGAATCACAAATATGTAAATTAATTTAAATTAAGCAGTCGTTTACGAAAGAATAATTGGTATTTGGTAATTGCCCTTCCAATTCACATAACAGAAAAAAATATTCCACTCGTTCCACTTTAAAGTTATTCAATACGTGTGATTGAATAAATTTAAAGGATGTGTTTAACTTGTTTATTCTCTTTACCTTATAAAGAGTACAAACAAGTTAAGTTTTTTTCCTTATTATTTATATAATGAGGAAAAAACATTAATTAATAATAAAGAAATAAAAAAGGGCGTGGCAAGGAACACATACTTACCAGAGGCGTTCCAACTTAGTCCTTATGTGTACCAACGCATCTGTGGCCACCCTCAGGTAAGACTGATCTTACCTGGGGTTGATTTCAAATGTCCAGGGTAGCAATGGCCACTGACTGGTAAGCTACCTCTATCATATACTAAAAAAGATTAATTAGATCCTAGTGTTGCCCCTGATATATCTAAGATATTTGAATCTTTATACCCTACTAAAGTCTCCGAAAGTACCCAAAGTTTTTGGGCTAGCTCCTGATTCCTGACCGTCCATAACGTAAACCGTGGTCTGCAGTCCACGAAGTATTTCCCCGATACCTCAGCATTCTCCTCAGCCACTGCTAGGAACAATGAAGTCTGAGCCCCGGCTTCAGCGGTTCTGCTACAGATCCAGCACCATATCTTAAACCCGAATCTGCTGAGAACATTCGTGTTTCCCAGCAAATTCGTCTCGATGATCCCTGGATGTAACGCATTGACAACCACGCCAGTACCCTGGAGACGCCTTGCCAACTCCATCGTGAGGATTAAATTGCACAGCTTGCTGTTTGCGTAAGTTCTCACCTCTCCATAGTATCCTTTTTTATTCAAATTACTCGTATTGAAGAATCCCAGATAATGTATAGTCGAGTTGACATTCACTATTCTGCTCGGTTGAGACTTCTTTAAAAGCGGCAGCAATAGAAGAGTAAGCAGAAAGGGTGCGAAATGATTAACTTGCATCCCTTCCACGATTCCATCTTCTGTGAGCTGATTTCCGAGACCAAAAATTCCCGCGTTGTTGATCAACACATCCAGACGTGCTTCGGATTCAAGGATCTCTTGAGCAAACTTTCTTACAGATTTCAATTCGGATAAATTTAACTTCTTGTACACAACGTTAGTGTTTCCCGTTTCTTCTATAATTTTATTTTGGGCTTTAATCCCTTTTTCTTCGCTCCTGCAAGCGAGTATGACCCGTGCTCCCCTTGCGGCCAGATCCTTCGCCGTGTAGTATCCGACGCCAGTATTCGCTCCGGTCACTATCACTACTTTCGTTTTCATGTCAGCGTCCGATACGCATTTCCCTATCGTCAACTTTAAGAACAGCCGCAGTAATATCACGAAGACGAAAATACATATAAGCCATATTATCACTTTGATGTACACATACATGATTTCGAAATAAAAAGTAGATCAGATTGGTATAACGAAATGTTCAAGATCTCAATCTACTTGCCGGTGTCGCGGTAAAGTGACCAAGCGTAGTGTACTCGTCAGTAGACAACATGCAATTAACTCGTCGACTTGTATGAAGGTCGACTACTTTAAGTTCTATAAAGGTCAATACATATTACAAGTCTCACTTTAACAATAAAAAATATTTAAATAAAACGAAATGTTTTTAAGACTACCGTTAATCGTTTTATGTTCTATTATTTGTTTATTACCCGACTGCGTCAGAAGGAGGGTAATGTTTTTCGAGCGTATGTATGTATGTATTTAATTATGTATGATGTACATTTCTTTGGTACGCGCTACAACCCAAACGGTTTGACGGATTGTGACGTATGACATATCATGAGAATCGTCTCAGTTTGGAAAGTGACATAATTTTAATAATGGCGCCTAGAAAAGGACGGAAAAGGGGGAGAAGAACGCATTTTTTACTATTACAACAACTTCATTTTTTATTATGTGTTTGCCTAATGACCGACCGAAAGTCGAGTTTTGGTCGACGCCGAAACCGAAGCCTATTATTTGGCTATGGCCACAATCTTCAGCCGAAGTCGTGGTTTTTTATGCTGAAGGTGGCCGAAGCCGAAGGCGAAGCTTCGGTCGGACACTAGTTTTATCATCCAAGGTCTTGCAATCCTGCGTCGAATGCAACGCCTCGCCCGTCATTACCTTTATATTTTTTTTAATATACAAAATTGGCCTTTTTAAATTTAAATTTTAATTACCGAAGCTCCAGCTTCAGTCACCTTCAGCCTAAAAAAACACCTTCGACTTCGGCTAAAATAGGCCGAAGTTTTAGCCGAAGCCTAAGGTCCTAACAAACGTCTAAATTGAATGAACTATAACGACAACACGATACTGGAGATGGTGAGGCGCAAGAGTTAGTGAAAACTCCATTGTGGGCTTGCGTCGCCTATTGTGTGTGAACTTTTAATTATTCGAACTGTTATCATTTTAGTAAAGTAGCAAAGACATTATAATCAACTCTAGAACTTATTTATATTCAATCAACATCAATCAAAAATAGTTATATAAAAATTATCTTAAAATTCAGTATTAGCCATTTTCTTTAAAATATAGTATGGAAGTAGCAAAAGAGCATGCAGCCCAACTGATGGTAAGTGGCTATTGCCGCCCATGGATGTCTGTAATTAATCCTAGATAACATCAAAGTCTCACCCAAGGTTAGCCACAGATGCGTTGCTACCCCTGAGGACTAAGATGCAATGCCTCGGAAAAGTATGTCTTACCACACTCTTCAGACCATAATACAACAGCGCATAACACTGCTAACCGTACGTTCTCTGTTGCTGCTGTTTTCGTAATAAGTAATCAAGAGAACGGTTATTATATTAATAATAAGAATTACATGAAATAAAATACAAAACATCAGATTTAATAATAATATTATCATAATGACTTAGATACAGATACATTTTCAGTTGAAGTTATAGGCATGAATATGACGAATATTGATGTTAAAATCTTCTTATTTTTAAAAATGACTCTTGTCCCATATAAGCACTATACTCTTTTGTTTAATTTTTTATATACTACTTTCTATAATTTAATAAAACAAAGACCTCTCCATTACCTATCTATAAAATTAATTTGATTGCATTTCAGCATTACGCTAAACACATAATAATTATTATATATCATTTTTATTCTACAATTACTACGATTTAAGTACGTTCAGGTAGGAACCAGCCGTGCAAGCTCTTGGGCGCGGGCGTGGGCGTGCGGAAACACGCACGCGCGAGCTCTGTCAGCGTGCGTGCGTCCAGCACAAGCAGCGCCACGTCATGTGCTTGAGCACTATCCGGTGCGCATTCACGTACCATGGCTGATAATAGTACGCCGTCATCTTCCTCCTATAATAATAACATAAAGTGCACATTGGTAATAAATTTTACAATTTTTTTTTTGCACAAAATAAGCGTGCAATTTTGTCTGAAAATGTTAGTCTCTAAGATCCATGGTTATTTGTAACTAATCTCAAAAAGGATTGTAGACCTTTCTGATATTAGCTACAAACATCATTACCCCTGATTCTTATGTTAAAACGCCTCGTAGCTAATTTGGAACTTCTCATGTACGTCTTTATCTGTCTAATGGCACTGGATATTATATGACTTCTTATTTCAAGTTTAAAATAAACGCATAATTACTTCGTATTGCACTCTACTGGAATTACCATATTATTTATTTTGAATGATGTATTTCAAACAATATTACAGTAAATGATTGAAAATAAATGACTCGTTTACTACTTCTGTTCAATTAAAATGGTAATAATGCTAACGCGATTTTATTATTACACAAAGGAAAGAGCAGAAGATATCTCATCTACCTCTTAAGAAAATAAGCGGAGAAAGAACCAATATTTACAAAGTTACACAAGCAACTACTGGCTGCCCAGTATACTAGTGTACTGGGCAGCCTGTAGTTAGCTGTATACAGACAGCCATACCCGGACGAATTAATTTTTACATCCCCACTGAAAGGATTTGCTAAGAAAAATACAAAGAAACATAAAATGGCGTGACTAGAATCTTTTTACATTTTTTTTTTATTTTACCTTCATTTAAATATTGACAAATGGCGACGTTAGTCTATTTACTGGCTAAGTATTACTTTTTATCTTAATACTTTACCTTAGCACCAGGACGCCCAACAAATATCGGTTCTCCTGGAGACCAGCCGGCTTCGTACCACATCCTATAGTCGCAAGTTTTTGTGTCTATTTTTACTATCTGCGGAAGTTATGAAAAAGGCACTTCTGTATAAGAAAATCTTATCTTAAATCATAGGACAACAGTTTAATTAATTTTATATTAATGTTTATATTTTTACCGGCACTGCATGTTTTACGTCAGCATCTGTACCAGAACCATAGCAGTATCTATAAGGGACACCTGAAAAAGACAAAAAATTGTATTGATTTTCATATGTTTGCATAGGTTTCATTTGAATGATAGGTCGTCTTTTCCATCTTATAGTGTACCCAAGCATATCAAGGTCCGCACATAATTCCAAACAAAATATGAAAAAAAATACTCCCCTAGACTAAATGGCATATATACTTATATCTATACTAATATTATAAAGTTGAAGAGTTTGATTGTTTGTTTGTTTGAACGCGCTAATCTCAGGAACTACTGGTCCGATTTGAAAAAATCTTTCGGTGTTAGATAGCCCATTCATCGAGCAAGGCTATAGGCTATATATCATTACTATTAGACCAACAGGAGCGGAGCACCAATGAAGAATGTTTCAAAAGCGGGAGTTTTTTCTAATGAGAGCTTCCGCTACATGCGCTGCGTTTTTGCTTTATATGGCAAAACAACGTTTGCCGGGTCAGCTAATATAATATATAAGTAATGATTATATATGAGTATATTATGATCATTCACGCTAGAAATAAGAGTGGCGCTAGTATCTGACCGTGCAAAATATACTCATTCTACCACCTAGTCAAATTTGAAAATTTTTGCGAGAAAACAACTTAATACTGTACCGTTAAACTTTTCGTAGTTTATTTTCGGTGTCTCTAAACTTGTGTCAACTAGTGTTATGATATCTACTTCAGTCATCTCTGGGGCGTCTAGAGGTATTTCGATTCGTTTGGGTCTACTGCGACACCACGATGCAAAATCCTTGTTCGTTTGCATACCCTGAAATAGTTATTTATGTACTTAAAAAAACATACTGAATTCTAACGGTAAGATTTTGTTATTCAATTTGAGATGCAAACTAAAACCGTCATTTTATCGATAGGATGGCAAACAAACTTCATTACATCGAATGAGCCCAGGCTAGAAGAAGAGTTTCCCGCGTTCCTCTTCTGGTTAGAAAGCATCCTCAAATCCAAAAAAATCCATAAGAAACGATGGCGTAGTAAAGGTCAGAAAGTCAAGGGGACCTACCTTATCGACATATCTTGCAGAACGGCAAACACTGTCAGGATAATGGGCGTCCACAAGAACACCTTGGGGTTTTTAGCTGGTACGAGTCCGGCATATCCTCTCCATGAGGAACCCGTTATGAGTTTCCCACGTAAAAAAGGATATTTATGAAGCCTTTCGACTCAGAGATAGCAACACATATATAGCCAACTTCAGGATCATCAAATCAATTTTCACAGCTTACAATCATGGGCGGGAGACCACCAATAGGATGCATTAGATACAATACAGGCTTGTTTATTTCAAATTCATGAAAACAGTTCAAGAGACTAACCTCGACAGCTTCAACATACAGAGCCTCAATGGCTTTAGTGTCCTTGTATGTACAGACGTCCACGGTCATCTTACCCTCCTTTTCGAAGCAATTGATGATGTGGAAAAAGGAGAAAGTGTCTGTGCTGTAACGTTTTATTGAGCCGTCATGTCTGTCTATTAGTACTATGCAAGTCTGTAAATTGAAAACATCATTCATTTATTATTCTGCTATTGGGATTAGGCCTTCTCTCACAATTAAAAGTGTTTTACCCATTAAGTTAAAGTTATCTTTAGATTTCTGTATTCTGTATTTTTGTACTTCTGTACTCTTAAGAACTTTGTGTATAAATGTCATGTAGGTTTCCTTATAAAGTTAACCTTCACCGTCAACGCAATTGAGATTTCTATTACAATTAAACCAATTAGATATTTCCGTTAGATTAGATGTTTTAATGTGGTGAGGTGAGGAGAGGTGAGGGGTAGGGAGTGAGGTGTGGTGGGGAGATGAGAGGTGCGACGATAGATGAGACTTTTGGCGGAGACGTCATTTTTGAAAAAGAATTGGAAATAAAACATTGGTCGAAGAGTATATTTCTACTGTCTTATTTTTATAGCGGTATATTTCAGAAGCGGGATAAATATTACCACAAGAAAATAACTATAATGTGCAATAATTATGATAATAGTGTTGAGAATTACTAGTAAATAAATACGAAGAAGAAAGAAATAAGAAGTTCCAGTAATAGAGTCCCGTGAATGACATTTGATGTTGAAAATGTCATTACTATAAAGATAGTTCTTGTAAGATCATAATATTATTGATACGGGAAGCGTATTAAATGTTGTGACAAAAACGCAGTCGAAGCGATTAATTTAAAATTAGACTTAAATTTAAAACTGATATTATATGGCTTTAAATGGAATATTCTGGATATTTGTCAAAGCTATCAGCTTAGTTCATTTTTAATTATTTGTGCCGTAATTATGGAAGATTTTAGTAGTAGTATTGAAAGATACTATTTAAGATATTTTGTACTTCTGATTGGACAACCTGACTGATATAAAGAAAGGAAATTGTTTTAGGTTGCTCCAAACAAGATTAATCAATCTATTGAGAAAATAAACGTTAAGACAATATGATAAATAAAAGAGATGGAAGATTGAAAGATTATGCCAATTATTGCAATAACTCAACGACGCAGATCTGGATCAACCGAAAAATGGAATAAATGATAATTTGCGAGAAGATGACGATGCGGTGATACAAAAGGTGGAATATCATATCACATAAGGGGATATAATTAATGATTCGATATTCTTTTAAATCGCCGAGGACACTGAGTTACCGACTGGAAGTGACGCGCCTTCAGAACAACCTAGATGGGATGGTATGCGCGTTGGATTGTAAAACTCTTCGCGAGGAAAAAAAACTATTGTAAAAGAATTACATCATCGAGACTAAACCTATTATGTAAAAGAAGGATAAATCTATTACTAGGACAGAGAGATTTGAAGCAGAAATATTATTTGTTGTTGAAAGTAAGGAGAATATAGGAGAGGTGAGGGATAGAAATTGGTGAAAATGGGACACTGATAAAAATAATTTTATGCGGCTTCTATTAAAATATTCGGATTATCTTGCTGATTCTGCGAAGGATTTTGAAATAAAATTAACAAAGGTTACAGGCATTGTAGAGGCTGACTTTCTGAAATCCTACTGTAGCGCGCCAGCTGTTAGCGAAACTAGTAGTGGTGATAGCTTGATAGGGCTGGATAATTTAATTAAGTAATTGGAGATCTAATGCGCATGTTTTTGCGCCAATTGCGGTGCAATTGTTGCAGGATGGCCGACTGTAACCGTTTTGAAGGTGGTAGAACTCTTTGTGGTTCAACACCGGAAGAACCACCGCCACACCTATTTCTGCCTAATAACAGCAGTGTTATGCGCTTTTGTGTTCTGGTCTGAAGGGTGGGGTAAGGGAGACTTACTTTTCCGAGGCATTCCATCTTAGTCCTCAGGAGTAGCAACGCATATGTGGCTAACCTTGGGTGAGACTTTGATTTACCTACGGTTGATTACTATCAGCTGGGCTGCAGGCTTGTTTGCTACTTCCATACTATAAATAAAGCAGTGGTGAGATGCTTTAATATGGTGACAAGGGGGTGAGGTGTTGTGAAAAGAGGAGAGGTGCGATGACTGACGGAGACGTCATTATTGAAAAAGATTTGGTAATAAAACATTGGTCAAACATGATATATAAATAAATAAGTATTTTTTCTGTGATATACACTCAAATCTTGTTTTTTATGATTAATAACATATTTCTCCATACAAATTTTTATTAGATGGTCTGTCTGCGCAGTAGTGCAGTAGGTATAAAGACGTTAGTACGAATAAATTGTGTAAAATAATGCTATATAAACGGTAGAGTCTATATATATCGTCCCTGTAGTTCTAAGATTAGAATAGGGGCGGTATCCCCTGCCTGTCGTAAGAGGCGATTAAACGGGCTTTTGGGGTTGCGGACGACAAGAGTGGGAGCTCGAACTGTCCAGCCAGGCGACGCCGGGAAGGTCGGAGGTATGTGTGGTCGCATACTGTCGTAAAGACCAGACGGTGCGGTGGGCTCAGCCGCTAACCTGGGTGGAGCCTAATGGGGCAACGCGCTCAGAGGTCTCCGGTTGCGTTCCTTTGGAAATTCCGGACTGCTCTTTGCAGCGCCGAGGACGGCCACCGGAGGAGTTTTAGTGCTGTAAAAATCTCACATAACCCGGCGTCGCTCCCACGGCATCGGGTGGGTACCTTTTGAGGGTTTTTCCCCTCGATAGACTCAAAATATGTTTATTGGCTAATAAAATCAAAATATATTTGATGTCTATCACGCACTATCAAGCGAGATTACGACCAATCTTTTATTTCGGGGTCGGGTTACGACAATTAAGTTTGTTCAAATTTAAAGTACTTATTTATCAAAACCCTTAATTTGATTAGTGAGTATTTATTTTTCTCTATTACAACTATGTACGTATAGAAAAAAATATTTACCTTGTAATCAGGGTACCACTGTAAGGCTGTAGCAATCGGCTCTTTGTATACAATATTCGATATTAAGCTGAACAGAGACAAGCACATTGGATGCTCGATCAGCACAAAGTAGTTCTGCGTTATTCCTAAAAAAGATATCCTCATTTATTAATTGAAATTGTGAACAAGTATGTTTTGACGAAGTGAAAGCTTACATATTTATATATTTAAATAAAAATAGATAACCGAGCAAATTATTTAAGTTATCTGCTGAGCTGACGCCATGTTCAATCACTAATTGAAACGCCCAAATTTTGTAAAAATAAATCCCATCTCACAGTAAAATATTAAACTTGAATTGTATTCTAAATTAAATATATGATTTGTGTCAAATAATTATCTGTTAGTATTTAACGGAGTTAAATTATTAAGTGGAAAACTTTGTTGTTGTAGCAATTAGAGAAATTGTATTTTTAATTTATTTAAAGACATTATGTATTCTTGTACCTAAAAATTTCAGAATAATATACAGAACTTGGTACCTATTTAGATATCAATTGTTTTGTAGGCTAAGTCATGAACTTAGCTTTTTTACATTTATGTTTTTTATGGAATACCTATCATTGCTTTTTGTACAGAAATTATTACTTCTCTTCAATATAGTATAGAAATAGCAAATATATAGTCTTGTTAATTTATCTTAGGTACTGTCCGATTATATTAAGTTCATGATTCATATTCATAATTCCCCGTTCATAATTCCACGTTAGCTGATTTTTTATTGGTAGCTTGTGCTGTATTTCACAAGAAAGTAGGTTTCATGATCGCTTTGACAGCTGTCCATCGATGTCTTTATTTGATGTCACACAACCTAACAATACACTAAAAAGAGCTAAGTGCTACTTTTTGCCATTAAAATTTTATTAGGCTATCAGGAAAATTAAATATATTTTAAATAGTAAAAAATTGCTGTTTTCAGATTTTTTTCCTTTGTATGCACTCTATTGAACCCAGCTGCAATCAAAATTTCAAGTTTCTAGGTCATCTGGAAGTGGGTTAGGTTTTTGATATATATGTCAGTCAGTCAATGATAAAAATGCCGCCTTTTGTAGCTTTCAATTTCAATAACTGTTCGGACTACATTTATGAAATTTGATATACTAAGCAGTCTCAGAGGTTTTAATAAAAATACCATGTTTCATGTAACGCTTTTTACACTCATAGCCTCACATTAGGATTTTCTCCTGTGTCGTGGGTGCCATGGACACACAAAGACGAATACACAAACACCCAGACCCAGAACAGAAATCTAAACTCATCATCCAGATGTCTGTCCGGCCGGGGATCGAACCCGGGACCCACTGCGTGGCAGACCAGTATTGGGACCGCTCCGCCACGCGGATCGTCATGTATGTAGCTTACGTAGGTTTTGAGTTGTTAATGGGTCAAAAGTGATTCCAAATGGTTCCAGTAAATAACACATGCGTTGCTTTGTTGCCAGAGATCCTGGCAACACGCTTCCGCATGTTTTGATAAATTATACTAACCAAAGGAATGCATGTAGGATGGGTACATCGTCCATCTTGGAGGCACTGTGGCAACAATATGCGCTTTTTCAAACATGTCTCCTGAAAATGATTTTAAAATACAACTTGATTTATTTAGCTACCCTTTAATGTCTTGCCAGATGAAGATTTTATTTCAGTGAAATTTGGAGTATAAACTGACAGCTCTAATGTAGATTAATTGAGGCAGAACCGATGAATTAATGTTTTCCGAGTATTACCCGACTGAGTCAGAAGAAGGGTGATGTTTTTCGAGCGTCAGCGATGCGATGACAATATGGATTTCAAATGAAATCCAGTAAAAATATTGCGAGCGATGACAATATCGGTTTCAAATGAAATCCAGTAAAAATTCCATTCCAAAAAACTATATATCATGATACTTTTATGTTGCTATTTTGTCCAAATCTTTTTAAAATTAAATAATTATGTCATTTAACAAAAAACTTTTATCAGCAGTCGAGTTTTTAAGTTAATATTTTTTAAAAAGTCACTAGTTCTTAAAAATAATTATCAAATTCATTTTCCTTATTTTAACCTATGTGTTTGATACATGTAGGTAATATCATGAAAATTGACATTTGTATATTTTTATACTAAAATAAACGAACATACCTTTTTCCATGTATGGAAATTTGACAATTACGTACTGCAATTTCCCGTTGCCCCTTGCCATGCCCAGATTGTATACATCCCCTGAAAATGACAAACACCAATGTCAAAAGATAGCACGCGATGTATGTAACCTAATCATCTTATAATTGGAATAGACAGACCCTTGGTAGATTGACTTCGTGCGTCTGCCGTATGCCTTTAACAGTGCTGTTATAAGGCAGAAATAATTGTTGGATTCTTATTCGATGGGTGTGTGCAGCCCAAGGTGGTAGAACCAGTGTAGTTCGACCGGAGAGAACCGTCACACCTATTTCTAGCGTAAAGCAGTCCTTGCGTTTCGGTGGAAGGGTGGTTGCCGGCAAACTTGTATTTGAGGCGATCATCTTAGTCCTCGGGAATAACATCGCGTCTGTGATCGACATTAGATAGAACACCTGTTCTACATAGAACATATAACAGATGTCCACGGGCGGCAGTGACCACTTACCATCAGATGGAGTGCATGCTCGTTTGCTACTTCAGTCTGATAAAAAAGAGGCACTTGCGTTTACCTTGGTTGTGAGTGGTACCATCTACGAATGATCAATAGATGATAGAATAACCTAACCATATTTGGAGTTAATTGCAATTGCCTATCAACTCCCATAATCTCTTGTCAAGTTCCGGGAGGTCACCATTCCGGCACAAAGATATTCAACAAGCAATAGATTCGAAATAGGGTGAAAACGTGTCATCCACTACTTATTACCAATTGGTAATAAACAAACATATTCAATATAAACACATACATACGTATAATTATGGTGGGCAGATGTTTTCTACATGGTAGACGCTTTTTACAATTTCAAAAGTTTTCGCAAAGAATATCACCCGCCAACCAAGATCATATCTGGGATCTGGGGAGCTGGCGTGCTCCGAAAGTATCTCAGTTGTATATGTAAGCATGTATGTATGTATATACTATATGATATGCAGGATAGTAACAAAACTGTGATACGTTCATACTGAATCGTTTAACGCCATCTCTTGACGAGTTGCGGAAGTCGACACAGAAAACTTACCATTGGGCATGACGTGTGGATGAGCTGAATGGTTCACTATATATGCATCTAAGTTTTTCCTGTCCAAAGTCTCCAATGTTACCGGATCGATCCTGTAAAAAAATAATTCTGTAAAAAATGAAACGAAACCTTTAATTGTTATTTCTCACGATAGAAGCGATGAATTTTAAGAAACTAAAGACTCAATGTCACCACAAATCATGGTCTGAAACATATTTTATAGTACGTATCTTAAACAGAAACAGGAAGACAATTGAAAAAAATATAGGAATTGCTATTATTACTTATAAATAGTCCTACGAGTAACAGTCCTCCAAATTATTATTATTATTTTATGCAAATATATAGTTAGGTGCAGAACTAAGTCACTGTTTCGAATATTTTGATTACATTATATTCATGTTTAATAAAAATGGTTTAAGAATTTGATGTCGTAATTTAAAGCTGTATTCCTCCTCTCCTCCAGCTGTACTCCTGTTCATATTTCATATTATCTTTGTACTACCATCTACTACTACATGTCAAAATGTTGAAATAGTTAGTATTCATTGACTCTCTTTTGCACCGTATTTAAAGCCGACTGCGTTGCTTAGTTTATCGCTCATTCTAATACTATACTGCTTGTATAGAGTTGTAATCGTTTTTTTACAGTATAATCATGAAAGCGACTCCTAAAAATATTGAAATGCAGCTTTAAATTACGTCATAAAATCCTCAAAACATCTTTATTAAACATAAATATATTAAATTAATGTAATCAAATAATTTCGATACATTGACTCTGTTGTGCACATATGTACGTATACATATGTATGTATACATGTATATGACGTACAGACTCACGGATCCTTTACTTTGTAGGATATGTAAGGATTAAATTAAATCTGATCTATTTTTTTTTTATAAATAATTGAAGACGTAAGCGTGAGCTACTTTTTTATAATATGAAAGTCCACCTGATGGTAAGTGCCGCCCATGAACATCGGTCATCAACCCCAGATAAGATCAATCTTTCCTGAGGTTAGTCAGATGCGTCTAATCCAGTGGAATAAGTTAGAATGCCTCGAATAAGTATGTCTCCCTTACTACACTCTTCAGACCAGAACACATCAGCGCATAACACTGCTGTTATTAGGCAGAAATAAGTGTGGCGGCGGTGCTTCCAGAGTCGAACAACATTGAGTTCTACTACCTTTAAATACACACACATTTACCTATATTACGTAATATTATTGCAAAAATGCATCCTCTTGCACACGCTAACATTATCATTAATTATCTTTATCAAATACAAAGATACCAGTAAGTGGAAAAACAACAGATACATCTTTATTATAATAATCACATGAAGGTTCTCATTATTTGCGAAAATAAACTTATCAAATATATCTGTTGCATAATTTTAGATAATTGCATAATATCTGCTTTCTTCATACTTAAATTATTTGCACAATAGGTACAAAGATAATCCTTTTGTACAATTCGTCACCTATAGGTACAGGTGCACTAAGGGTTAATTTTGAGGGTCAATTAAATTGATTATTGTGGGATTTTCGTAAAATTATTTTATTTTGTATAGGCCTATGGAGGTTCTTACTTTTAGAACATTTTTTTCACACTATCTACCTTCGGATCGGAACATGACTTCAACTGAGAAGATCCGGCAAGAAACTCAGCGGGTTTGTTTTTTGGATCGTATAAAATATATCTTATTTTTTAGTTCATGAGATTGGAGAGTACTTCATAACGAACATTTCAGAACTTAAAATTCTAGATTTAAAATTGACAAACCGATGTATTATTGGCACTTCCGTGAGGGTGTATACTTCATCTCCGAAAGGAATAACGGACACCATTGTGTTGTCAGTTAATGCCTCTGTGATCTTGAAAACTGACGCCAATCTGAAATTACAAAGAAGTCAAAGCTTAAATTATAATGTTAGAGAATTAAACATTACATAACATAAACATTAACGCTTTCTACACTCATAGCCCCACAGTAGGATTTTCTCCTATGTCGTGGGTGTCATGGACACACAAAGACGAATGCACAAACACCCAGATCCAGAACAAAAATCTAAACTCATCATTCAGTTGTCAGTTTGGCCGGGGATCGAACCCTGAACCCACTACGTGTCAGACCGGTATAGTGACCGCTCCGCCTTGCGGGTCGTCAAATTGAAATTGAAATAAAAATGCAACGAAATGAAATAAAATGTCATTGTAAGATCTAAGTCTGCGGGGGCACTTACAAATCGTCAGTTACAATATTTTTTCTTACACTACCATCGGATCGGAACCCTTCTAATACCGAAGTCCGTCTAATTATAAGAGGAGACCATCGGTAGTACAAAATGGTTAGAGATAGAATCTTTCCTTACAACTATTATTACCTTTCAAAAATAGTATGACAAGGATCAGGCACAGACTTCGTGCCGAACTCACTAAACAGAATCCTGTTGGCGACGCGATTTTTTAACAAGGTATTAGTACGCACGAAACGGCACTGGTAGGTGGCGTGGCTGTCTTTGATGGCAAACCTAGAAATATATATAGATAAAATATAATATAATGTATAATATAGAATTATATCGTCTGCTATTTGCCAGTATACGTCAAAATAGCGGCCTTTCGGCGATAATCCGCAACAAACACGCAGACAGACAAATATTTTCATAATTGGTGTGTCGTCACAAGTACGAGTACAGTATACTCTCTTATAAATTAAGTTAAAAGCTGTTATTTAGCATTATAAATAGACATCTTTATTTATGTGTCTATAAATTTTTATATTATAATAATAAAATGCTTTGTGCGCGTGTCACGCAAAAACTACTAGGCACATTTCGATATACTTTATAGTTTACTTTTTGTACAAGAAGAAAGTTATATGTTTTAAGAAACTACAGTCGAGTTTTATTTGAGTTGCGTATCAGCTATCTACCAGTGAAAAACAATCAAAATAGATTCAGCCGTTTCAAGAATTACCCAGATTAAACAGGCTGATATACAAGAACATTAATAATACTTTCATAATAGATTAATCGTAACAAACTCTTACTATTTCGTATTTTTATATTACAAACAGTTACTTTAATTTAATTTATTTGTATAGATTTCACCCGTGCGACTCACGGGTGGGTTGCTAGTTAAAAATAAAACTATTATAGTTTAAAGCTCGCCTATGGAGTAATGCAGAGCCGTCAAACACATGTTTGAACTTTGAGTCGCCAACTTTGAAGGCACCAGGACCATTGCGCAGTAGATTTCCGCTGACCCACGGTGGGATTTCACCTGAAAAAAAAAACTTAGTTAATTTAACCTAATATTGATAGGAAGAGCTATGTGAAAGAGTTTTTAAACATAAACGCTTTCTACACTCATAGCCTCACATTAGAATTTTTCCTGTGTCGGTGCCATGGACACTCAAAGACGAATATACAAACACTCAGACCCAGAACAGAAGTCTAAACTCATCATTCAAATTTCTGTCTGGCCGAGGATCGAACCCAGGGCCCACTGCGTGTCAGACCGGTATATTGGTATGGTGGTCGTTGGAAGCGACTGAGGTAGAAAATCTAAGAATTGGGTAGCAGCGCCTTTCTGTATAACATCAACAAATACTGCGGTCACCTGTTAGTTAGTCCTTGAAAAACATTTACGGTTAACATTTAGCTAATATATTACGCAAAATGGAATAAAAAACTATGGCTATTATTAGTAATTAATATTTTTTGTAATAATTAAGGTAATTATAATCAGAATCTAGGTAAATGATTACAAGTCTGCGTAATAAGAACTTTATATTACTTTTATTTATCTAAATAATCTTTGAACTGTACTTTTCCGTAGGTACGTATTGTTTAAAACTTTTCATTACATATATGTTTTGAATTTTCTGGAACTCAAAAAAAAATTTTACACTATAAGTACCATGTATTATTTAGCACCACTTATTTCTGCCTAATATTAGCAGTGTTATTATGAGCGACGACCCGCGTGGCGGAGCGGTCACCGCGCCGGTCTGACTTAGTGGATTCGGGATTCGATTCCCGGCCAGACAGACATCTGAATGATGAGTTTAGATTTCTGTTCTGTGTCTGGGTGTTTGTGTATTGTCTTTGTGTGTGTCGATGGCACCCCCGATACAGGAGAAAATCCTAGAGTGGGGCTATGAGTGTAGAAAGCGTTATTTATTTATTTATATGAGCGTTATTATTATTCGCTGCTATATTCAGATTTAATGGCCCACCCTTAAATCTTTGCCCCACAAGGAAGACGTTATTCGAAACGTTCAAACTTAGTACTCAGGGCTACCCATAAGTACTACCATAACCATGTGGCCAACCTCGACTATCTTATCTAGAGTTAATCATAGATCATAAACGCTAGAGACTACTTGCCATAGAGGAATTTATAAGTTAGTATCTATATTATCTATTAACACCTGCCGCAAATTTTCCAGCCTCCCAGGGTTAACTGGTAGAGAATGCCATAAAGCATTAAGTTTACCCTATTGTGACTTTTATTTTTAAGAGGTGCAATATAGAAATAAATAAATAAAAATAAAAACATTTAAAACAAATACATGATTGATTAAAGTAGTTAGCTTATTCCCACGGCTTTTCCCGCGACGGTTACGTTTATCACGATAATGAGAATCCCATGTATTCAACCATGCTATACACTGTGTGCCTAAAATTAGAAATCCGACCAGTAGCTTCCGTGTATAACAGTAACAAACACACATACATCCTCACAAACTTTCGGATTTATAATATTAGTAAGATAAGATAAGATATAATATTAGTAAGATAAGATTTAAAATATTTTCGCCCTCCTCGTCTGACCTGTGATTACATTAATTACCTAATTATTATCGTGCACCAGTTGCACTGATTAAAGTATTTATTTTCTTTTTTATCTATCTAATCACAATTAGACTTTGTACGGCAATCGCTCGAATATATTTGAAAAAATGATTAAAATCCACACAAGTCTAATTTTAGTAAGTTTGCAATGAAAAGATCTTTAGAACAATATACAATTGAAAATAGTATTAGTCTCTGTTATAAATCTTTATAAATAATTTCGTCAAGGGGTACGGTAAACTTGATTGAAACCTTACCTTAATAATAAAACATAAAAAAATATTGATTTCAGTCGCCAACATGTATCCGCAAATGTTAAATTCTAATAGTGCAAATAGTCGACATATTGGCCACTTGGATGCCATCTTGAATTCCTTAAAG
>MOOZ01001380.1:595319-613358 GCA_002930495.1 Cecropterus lyciades | reverse complement strand
TTGGGTGAGACTTTGATCTTATCTAGGGTTAATTACAGATGTCCATGGGTGGCAGTTGCCACTTGCCATCCGGTGGGCTGCATGCTCGTTTGCTACTTCCATGCTATAAGAAAATAAAAAAATAAAAAACTATATTTCAAAAACCACTTGCATATTAACTATAGGTATTTTAAAGGTTTATGTATTTTACCAACTTTAAGGATTAATGCAATTTATTTAATAAGTAACTCGCTTTTTCTCAAGCTTATAAAACGTCAGAACTGTCTACTGCACATTGAATTGCAAATTAACTTACGTTTCCATTTCTAAGCGTTAATTTATTCCTTGCCTGATACCCTTACGTATTTCCATTACGGTTTACGTCATACGTGGATGTGGAGGCGTTTTAATAAACTTCCTTAAACTTCCAAGCGTCAATTATATACACCCAACCAACCTTCGTATGGATGACAGTTTATTTCGATAATACTCTTCAGTAATAATTATGAACTGAAAGATAACGCTTTATAACGTTTTAACGTTTAATTTTATATTTTCTCCTGTATCATGGGTGTTATGGACACAAAGACGAATACACACCACCCAGACCCAGAATAGAAATCTAAATTCATCATTCAGATGTTGTCTGGCCGGGGATCAAACCCGGAACTCACTGCGTGTCTGACGGTATGGTGGTTATGGTGAACGCTCCGTCACGCGGGTCGTCAAATGAGATAGTATTACTGCGTTTTCATAAGTTCTATTTGATTCAATGTAACACGATCAATGTCTCGCTGTTTGATAATTAGAAGCTAAGCTTCTTCGTGCGAATATTTATAAATAGATTAAACTCTATGAGTATTTATAATCTTAATAACTTTTTAACTAATGGATATCTTTGACACTTCAAACAAAAGAAAGAACAAGAACAGTTTTATGGGATTAAGTAAGTGTTAGGATGTTATCTTCGCTATCTATAAGAATCATTATCAACCCAGTTTTACCCCAGTGATGAGCAACGATCTCTAGGAATGAGAAGTGTGGAGATTAGGTAGTTCAGGGTGTTTTTTATGCCTTGTCAAATGCGTATTGGTCTTCACAAAGGTTTTTTTTAGAAAATATTATTTTTTTAACTCAAGCATAAAAGTTTGTTTTATTTCAAATACGTACATAACTTCGAAAAATCAATTGCGTGCCTTAGATTTGAACCCTGGAACCTTGCATCGAAACCTTGGATACGTAATATTTATTTTTTAGAAACAACAACACGACACGACATTACGAAAGCGTTTAGATAAAAGTTATTTTTTTGTTCAAAACAAGCCCGCGCATACTATTAAAATATTCGATAATCCTTTTCCTTTATATCGTTTGAACAAGTGTTATGAGAGATCCTAAATAAACATTTTTATCATCTGATGGCCAGATTCATAAATAAAATGTATGGAGTAAGAAAGTAAATACTTTTGAACATTTTTGTTTATTAAGAAAATTTCCGAATAAGATTAACAAAAAGTTACAAAGATAAAGTAAATTTACGTTGTATCAATAAATATGTGTATCTAATCCGAAATGGCTGCTATAGTATGTGTTGTTCACTCACGCTTTGCAGAGCATTAGAGGCTAATAAGAATGCCATCATTTTGGTTCTGCAAAGAAACAAATTTTATTTACTTACTAGCAGATCCCCGCGGTTTCATCCGCGCTTAAAAGAATCCTAATAACGTGAATGATTTGGTGAATTGAATATCTGTACTGAAGGGGTCCCCCCCCTGTCCCGCTTAGAAGACTTCTTAAAACGATGCCCATAAATAAGTCGAAACTCGACATGAAAGGTCCTGCTATTTCTGAATTTTATCATCCCCCCTCCCCCTAAAAGTTCATCGTTGGACTTAGGTACATCGTTTTCTATATTACATAAACTTTGGTCCTAGCATTTCTTAAATTTTACAACTGCCCTTGATTTACTTGAAACAGATTGTTTACATCTTCACCAATTTTAACGAAATGTTTTATTAAATCAACTAATAAACAGCTAAAATATGCGAATGCACACAGGGCCAAGCAAACTAATGTAGGCACTGCAATCTCTCGTGTTTTTACTTCTCGGCTTTATATCTGCACGCGTGGATAAATTTATGTATAAACAGATAATGGTGGAACTCTTCGAGCGCGAGTAACACACGCATCTGGGCAGTTTTTTTTCTCTGTTTACATTCTTGTATCATCTATCAACATTTTATTGCTTTAGTAAATAAAATGTTGTATATTTAAAAGAGTATATATTTCTTAAAATATGCTACTTAAAACATCCATGACTGGAATTGATTCAATATTTAAAATTTAAAAACAAAGAATTCTATTACAATCTACAACTTTAGTTATTTTTACATTCTTTTACTTACATTTTATGTGTGTTTTATTTATGAACATGCATCACTGTAGACTATGTTAATTATAACTAATATTAATAAACAGTAGGTGGCAACAAAACATTGATTTTCATGTTATCCTTCTCGAGAAAGGACGACGCGTAAAATGCCATACGCCCATGAAAAAAGCACTTTATTCTTAGGTCGCTACCAACCATCGAGAAAGTTTGTCTAACACTTACCAGTATAAGACAAATTGTAACAAAGTTTAGCTTAGATCTATTGTCTTTGAAAAAAGGCTAAAGTCAGTTAAAGTAAACATCCTTTTATTTCTGAAATTAACCTCCTGCTAAGAAGTTGACGGATGGATTGGTGTTCATGATTTTGGAAATTAGGAGGCTTGAGCCCTTTAACTCCCAATGTATCCCCTGCGTCGGAGTTTCCCTTCGAAGTCACTAACACCAGTAGCAGTTCATGCAGTCGGCTTCTTGTTGCATGAAAGTCATTTCATTTGTCAGCATCTTAAAAATAAAACGATAACTACTACGCCGTTTATAAAATATCAGCTGCTCAAATATAAATAAAATAAGACTAGGTGACGTCAATAATAATGATTGTATAGTCGATATTACCAATTAAATACTTCAAATACTTAAATTCTGAATTTGCCGTTTGATTGGTTAAAAAAGTAGGTCCCTATACTTCGTGTATACAAACTATTTAGAAAATCAATTACGTTTGTTATCGAGAAAACGAAAAAGAAATAAATATAAAGATAAGTAAGTAAGTACACACCAAAATATTATCATCCATATAAACGAGTGACGTGGCATTAAAAAATTGCCGCGTAATACCCGTAGAAAAGGCAATGTTAAATTACGAGGACGAACCTCAATTTGTCAGTGCCCACCGTGTATAGGACCGTTAATACTTGGCAGACCAGGCAATTCACGGATATGATACTGTCTCCATAGACACTACGAACACGGCTCTAAAATTCTATCCTGTTTATGTTAGGCTTCCTAAATCCCAGTTTTATTCTTTATTACCTATAAATATAAAATTCAAATTCAATTGAATTACTCTATATTCAAGGATATTGGTTGTGATGGTGGGCTAACCAGCCAAAAGTACGCTTTTAAAGATTTCTATTCGATACTTGTGGCTTGAGCTTCTTAGATAAATTATCCAATGGTCATAATAATTTCACAACAATCCTGTGGAAACAGTCTCTTATAGGCACCTGACGACGTGAAAAATTTACCGGTTGCGCGTATCGCTTACGATAAAAGGCGACATGTCGACTATCCGCTGAATAGTGTTAACGTATTTTGTAAGGTATTCCGCGCGAAATAACTGAAGACTGCAACATTGTTTAGCAAATATATTCTATTTTGGTCATATTTTCGTATATAGGCTCCTCAAATATTAGGCATAGACTCCATTAAAAGCGTATTTATTTTTTCTGAACAATATAGGTACCTATTCCAAAGTGATCATAAAAATCATCGCCTCATTCTTTAAATCATGAAATGAAACAAAATACATCAAATATTTCAAATCTCGAAACGTCCACATCTTATATTTAGTATCGGGTAATTATTATTTGCATATATAAAATTCTCGTGTCACAATGTTAGTTACCTACTCCTCTGAAACGGCTTTCCCGATTTTTACCCAATTTTATATGCATATTCAGTAGGTCTAAGAATCGGCTACTATCTATTTTTCACACCCCAAGTGATAAGGGTTGTTCACACTTAATCTTTTTTTTTTTTAATTTTTGGACAAAATATTTTGTTTTTATTTTACAATAATGTGGAATTAGAAAATACATACAACCCTAAATTTATTCCTAAATTTTTTATCACCAACCCCTATTTTTAATAGCAATTTTAATAATTTAATCATTTATATGGCAAAACAACGTTTGCGGGGTCAGCTAGTATATATAATTATATATTTTTAAGTAAACTAAATAGTACGTTATTTTTTTCCGTATTATGATGTATCCATATTAAACAATTTGAACAAAAGTCATTTTTAGAGCAGGTTTAAAAAATGAAATTAGGAATTTGGAATTTATTAATACCTTAGGAATAGCTTAAAATATTTTCCCAAAAGACCGTAACACCCCATTACCATAGATCAGATTAGATATAGGTTCTAATTTGCATCCATCCCATTTGATCGTTCATCTATTAAAATTCTTCTTAAGTAGTATTGACATTCCACAATACAATCCGATTTATAATAGTGCCGCACACGTTCGCGTTATTATAATTATGAGTAAAAAGCACATTGTTACAAAAACTGTGTGGGCTGAAATCCATAAAAAATATATTGATTAAATCACATATTTGTAGATCAGCAATTGATATTTATTATAAAAAGAACCTGTTTATTTAAAGTTATTAACTACAATTTTGTCGCAAAAATAAATCACAATTTACTACCGATTTGCTAATTTCAAAACAAAATTATTCTATAAATGAAGATAACCATTGATTGAACCATAACATTTGAAGATTAACACGGTAATATCACACAGTTTTAAAATCACTGAGATTTCACATCACGAGTTAAGGTATGTAATGACAACACTGGATTGAATTATTTGGGAATCCTCTGTTTTATCATTGTATACATTGCCATTAATTTATAACTGAACCAACTTTTTTCTTTTTTTGTTGTTGATGTTTGTTGGTTGTTGGTTTTTATTGTTGTATGGACGCCCATTGCCCATTTGGCCAGCAGTAAAGTTAATCCTGATTGCTGACAATTTAGTCAAACATCTAATCGGCTGATTAAATCTGGAAGTATATCCATACTTCCAGATTTGATCATCATTAGCATTACTAAACGTTATCAATCCTATATACATTTAAGCGAAACGTACTCCTTTTTCCGATTTAAATAGTATTTAATTATATAGTACATACGTCATAATATAACATTATTATTATTAAATGTTTACATAAATCATATTTATAACAAACAAATTAATGAAAAATATTACATCGGTTGCTAAAAAAATATTCATATTAAACTAATAAATTATTATACATCACCACTATTTTTATTCTATACCATAGATTTGATCGGTATTCGCTATCTTTGTTTATCTGTGCTTCTTGCTTGCATTTCATCATACCACGCTTAGAAATCGGCTGTCTTTTTGTAATTTCGCTGTAGAATTTTGGAGTAATATTTAAAAAATTATCGATAGACAAATACTAGTTACACAAAAGATGAAGAAAGTAATATTTTTATGTTTGCTGTCGCTGACGCTGTGTTTGGGCAAACCAGCTGAGCCAGGTAAGTTGTAGAAAATATCCCATCCGTCACTGAATTGCGTTCTAATGGAATTTTCTTTGATTGCGTACCAATATCTCAAACTTGTTTTTTCTTGAATCGTTCATCTGGTTTGCATATTTTTTTATTCATTATACACTGGTTAATCGATTCTGAAATTGATTTGTAAATCGAAATGCAAAAAGTATGCAAGTGGATTTTCCCGTAAACAGTTATTCTTCGAATCGAGGATAAAGTTCTAGTAAATAAATATTCTTTATTGCTTTGTAAACTACTTATTGTTTGTAAGAATCCACTTGTTACTCTTCAAATGTAGATAAAAAAGATGGTGTGAGGTTTTTGTTCTAAATTTTGTTTTTCTTTTTACGTTCATATTTTATGTAAGCAAATGTAATTCGAGTCATTGAAGAGTAGAACCGTGGATAGGTCAAATAGCTGTCTAAGTTATACTTTCTCGCTCGCACCATTCTTACGTCTAAATTTTAATGTGTAAGGTACAGAAAACAAGCGTTTAAAAATAAAAACGACTATGAATAAGCGTGTAGCGTTTACGATAATTTTTATAAACAAAATTGGATATAAGTTATGGCATTTATTCATTTGTTTGTTGGTTTTCACCTCAACATGATAGAAATCAAACATTTAAAACTTAATAATAATTAGTGTCTGACCAAAATTTCGGCTCTGGCTACATTCGGCTTCGGCCAAAATGGGCCGAAGTTTTGGTCAAAGCCAAATGTTCTAGAAAATGCCTAAAATGAACGAACTATAATAAAAACCTACACAATACTGCGATGGAGATGATGAAGCAAAAGGCTAACTGAAAACTATTGTGGGCTTGCGTCGCCAGTTGTATATTTAATTTACATTATTTGAACTGTTATTATTGTAGAAAAATAGCAAAGAAATTTCAATCAGCTCTAGAAGTTGCTTATATCCAATCAACATAGATGTTTATCTACAAAAATAAAAATCGGCTCTGGCTTCGGCCAAAGGTTGTGGCCATAGGTGAATAATCGGCTTTGACCAAAAATTTACCTTCAGTTGGACACTAGTAATAATACTCTTTTTGTAGCAAGATAATATAAGTAACAAGAAACATACAAATTTAATTAAGAATACAAAACTTAATGGTTGTTTATTAATTATCTATATTACACAATTGTCCATGAATATATCTGCCTAAGTTCAAATAAGTCATCTTACTATTTCAGGGTATTTTATTAATTCATAATTATATAATCAGTATTATGGTATACATTTAATTAATCAGATATGTACCATCCATACTTAGTTTAAAATACATGGAGCTTTACTGTTGCATGATTCTGATCTTTATTGACTCGGATAAAGATAATAATACAATGGAATGTGGTAGCAATTCTTTTGTTTTAACAGTTCACTAAATAGCATGCATTAATTTCAAGGGAATTATGAATTGAGCAATAATATTGGTCTTTGTGATTGTTGTTATCAATTGTATTGTACTTATAACTGCATTAATGTATAATATCACGCCTCTGTGTGTGTTTGTTTCAATGTCATTCTGTTTTACTTAATACTTATGTTGCAAATACAAGATATGAAAAATATAATAACAATATAATGTTTGTTCTTCCATTTTGCATTTAAAATAATGAATGTGTCTGTTTGTGTTGACATCATATTTTTTTTCAAGGTTGGTTCTGTTTTATTTTAAACTAGTGTCACATACATGATTATAAATGACATGAAAAATTACTAACAAAAAAAAGTTTTTTTGGTTTCTGAATAAACAAGAAAGAAAAATAATCCAATCCTCCTTAAATATAATCAAAAACTGAGCATGCAATGCTTAGGTGTTTTTTCATTTTTGTTTGACCAAAACATATAGATGTAATAAAATAACAATCAGTTTATATTTTTAAAATGGTTTTGTGTCTGTAATAAAACTGTCAATTAGTTACAGAAAGAAGTTTATTTAAAAACTCTATAGATTTGTCTAATGTATGGTATTGTTAACATTGTTATGTGTAACAAAACAAAGCCTGTAACTAACAAAGTTATAATGAACTGGAACACAAGTAATGAATGTATAAATTTATATATTTTTATATAAATGTAGTTATGATCAAGTGGTTGCAATTCTGCTTCTCCATTGAAGGTCCGAGGTTCAAGTCTTGAGCATACGCCTCTGATTTTTCAATGTTATGTGTATAGTAGAAATTATTTATCACTAGCTAATGAGGAGTCAAAAAACCACCGTCAGGACACCTTCATGCTTGAAAATACTTTTAAAAAGTTTTTTAGAAAAGTTAAAGGTGTATGACGTGAACCAATGTCTGTTGATATGATCAGTTGAAGTAGGGTGATGTAAGTAATATGCTCAATATTGATAAACCAGTAAAAAATTCAAAGATAGTTTATAGAGAGAGGTTCTTAGTTTTAACATATCTGAGTTACTTGGGTTGCTATGGAATAAGACCATCCTCTTCAGCTTGTTATCAAACTGATAAGTTGGTATTGTAATGCTTCTGCCTATAATTGCAAAGATTACTCTATGGGGAGGATCTCATCTGTCGGTTATAAAGCTGGAAAGGAGTTGTTCTAGGAAAGTCCCCGTTTGACCTTTAGGCTCGCCATAAAGTGCAGTGAAGCTGTAAGGGCCAGTATGGCCAACAGCAACTACACAATTGCTAAAAAAGAAAATATTGCTAAGCTAATGTGCTTGATAATAATTGATGGAATTCTTGAAGGCATAGAATTTCGTGTATATTTCTACTGAAACCGCGGGCAGTGCAAGTTCTATAAAAGAAGAAATTAGAACTAATTAATATTGTGCAATAACATTTATGCCACATGCTACGATTCGTATTTGTCAGTGAATAAAATAAGTGTAATTAAATTTAATACTATCTGAGAACAATTAAGGCCACATGCATTTTTATCGTGTACCTAGAATGAAATAATAACTGGTTGTTTACGTGTATTAATATATATATTTTTTTAATAAATGATAGTTCCTGTGATAGTATAATACGTTTAATGGATTCGGTGTTGTTGTGGAATTGTGAAAACTCGAAGTGGACTGCCTTGGATGTCTGGTCCTATGTTTGGGTTTCACACAATGCGACCCGAGCGAAATGACCTTCGTTATACATCCGGATATTTAGGCTTTCTTTAGTACGAGGCGTAAATGTACTGAGATGAAATACCGATTACCGACGCTGCGCCTGACAAGTTCATTTTGTAATTTTTATAAGGTTTTGGTCGACGCTTAAAAAATAAGTATTGAATAAAGAAAAGGAAATATAAAACGGCCAAAACGCTTATGGAATTTGTTAAGCTAGTTTCTAGTGCCAGCTTCATAAAAAGGACTTTGAAACACGTAGAAAATAAAATGGAGTTTATTACTAGGTGGTCAATTCAAAATTACGTCGTATTTGATTAAGTAAATAATTTTTTTAACACTGATGTAAATTTGCGCAAAATAAAATTGCGCTCAGTGTTGTTTATTTATTGCGACTTTCTTTTTTATCCTGTTCCCAGTCTGACGTATACTTGGACATGTTATTTTAAAAATAGAGATGAACTCTGAATTATAACGGTAGGTACATAAAATGATTTCTAACGCTAAAATAAAAGGGGGCATGTATATAAAGGTCGATGGTATACATATATTTCAAACCATTTTAATCGATCACACCACCTTTATTAAATTACAGACTTATTTGCTCTCGGTAGTTCATGGACTTAGTTGATTTAATTATAACGAATTGTCTGACCTTGCAACAATTGCCCCTAGCGGATTGTCAATTATGTATATACGTAATTTATGCAATGTCAATTATGATATTTGATTTGATCTTACATATATATGTAATAACCTTAATTATGTACGTAAAGGTGCCTCTCATAATTATTTCCGCAAAAGTCGACAGATATTTCTTTTATCTATACTAATATTATAAAGCTGAAGAGTTTGTTTGTTTGAACGCGCTAATCTCAGGAACTACTGGTCCGATTTGAAAAATGCTTTCGGTTTTAGATAGCCCATTTATCGAGGAAGGCTATAGGCTATATATTATCACGCTAAGACCAACATGAGCGGAGCACCAATGAAGAATATTTCAAAATCAGGGTTTTTTTCTAATGAGATATAAAATTTCGGTTAATGTATGTCACGTTACATTTCTTTTAAACGCGGGTGAAATCGCGAGCTCAGCTAGTGCTTAAATATAAATTCATCACTTTGGCCTACACAATTTTATG
Organism: Cecropterus lyciades; assembly: GCA_002930495.1. Taxonomy (NCBI): domain Eukaryota; kingdom Metazoa; phylum Arthropoda; class Insecta; order Lepidoptera; family Hesperiidae; genus Cecropterus; species Cecropterus lyciades. The sequence continues at coordinate 603,441 of MOOZ01001380.1, read as the reverse complement.
CATTTTTTTATTATACGGCAGATACTACCAGTAAATTCCTCTATCAGTGCCATAGTCCCCAAGATTACCGCCTGCGGATAATCCAAACTTAAATCCACTAAGTATGTTTTGATGTAGTATTAATAAACATTATAATATAATTAACATAAGGAGTGGCAGTCGTTTCGAAAGACGGAGACTCGAAATTTATTCATCTATAATCGAGACTTCTAACGGGTTTATACAGAATTTAAAAAATACTGTCGACTTGAGAGCCTCTTCCTTTTTTGAAGTCTGTTAAAAAAAATTCACTTCTAGTATAGTTTTACCTTACCTGACTATATTTTTACAACGCCATTCAATAGTCTGCAATTAAAGCAATGTAAAATGTTTTAACGATTCATTCTTATATACCTGGGCAGATATAGCATGATGCAAAACCACACCTATTCCTTCAATTTCTATGAAAGGGGTCATCTCTTATACGCTGGGTATTTTCAATTAATCCACCAATTGAGGCCATTTTGCATCGTCGCTTTTGATCGGAACAGCTATTAGTTGAAAGATGTAGAATTTGTAAACAGAAATATCTAACGATTGTTTGGATTCCTGGACAGATTAACAATATAGGTACATATTGCAAAATTTTTTGATGTTATCATACCTACTATTACAAATAAATAGTACTTAACGAAACGTGTATCGAAGTACTAGCTTACGTTTTATATAAAGCGTATTAAGTATAAAAATATTTATTAATTTACATAGCTGGTTTATAGAATATTAAATACCTATGTGAACGGAAGTGGATAACGTCTCGTATACCTTTTTAAATAATATATCCATTTAAATTTACGCCTTTATTTCAATTATGTGTATTATAGTCTATATTTACATAATCCGTAATCTTGTGATGACCAAAAAGATTTGGTTTCTTTTTTTAAATATAATTAAGTATTATATTCAAGTATCAAAGGCTACTACTACTACTTTGTTCTTACGTTATTTTACAGAACCTGCCTTGAAATCCACTCCAGTCGTCAACAATACCCCTGAGAAAACACCATCTGCAGCTGCTACTAATAAGACCCAATCCGCCTCAACACAGACTGCAACTGAAGTCACAGTGCCAATTACAACACCGATAAGCAGTCAAGTTGCACCGAAAGAAGAAGCCAAACAAACTTCGACTATAACACCTACTGATAACAATACCGGCAAAGATGCAGTGCCACCCAAGGGTAATGAGGAAAAGAAAAACGAAACTACTGGCACGCCTACTAGTAAAAGTACTGATGTAAAGCCTACGGCACACAATGAGACTAAGCCTGAAGACAAGAAAGATGAGAAGCCAGAAGATAAGAATGCTACGTCGCAGATAGCTCCAATGACACCATCTAGTGCACCAAATGAGGAAGCAAAGACAGAGGCACCTACGAAAGCTGACGATGAGAAGCCTGTTATGGTTCAGGCGAGAGGGTAAGTGTGCTTCTAGTACATATAATACATATTCTAATTCGAGACCCGCCTACATTATTCGCCTGCCTATAATTTCTCTTATCTAATCTCTTTTTTATTGTGAAATGTATAACCGTTAATAATTTTCACAAATAAACCATACATTTATCACTACAACTGAAGTGGTTGGCTTCATTTTAATGAACAATAATTTCTTAAAATTAATTGCGTTACTCAAAAAATGTATTGCATTTTTTTTTGGATGAAGTATGTTTTCATTAGCATTACCATTCATTCACAAGAGTTGAAAAATCTTGAAATAGAAAAAGGTGCAGCTAAAAAACCAGATATTTCATAACAAATTATTAACAATTGCAAATTATTATGCATCAATTAGGTTCTGAGGCATACAAATCAATTCTAATAACTTGGTAATGCCACTAATAATTACTCTATTTTAAATTATTCAAAAGTTATTTTTTTTTAATAATTTAATTCTGTTCTGCAGATTCGATGGACCAAGCTTCATGGGTGGCATCATTCTGACACTGGGTCTTCTCGCCATTGGCTTTATGGGATTCAAATACTACAAGAACCAGACTGAAAGAAATTACCACACTCTTTAAATGTTTTTCATGTTAAGTGCACCAAGCTATATATATAGTATATAAGTTTAATGTTCAAATACATTAGGACATAAGTATGGTATTTGAATTTTTTAATTTATGTAGAGATCCAATTTAAGTTTACTTTTTATTTTATTGTGAGTGCACTTTCTCATTTATTTTCTTAAACAAACTACTGATGTAACAGGGTTCCTGTATGTAGATTTTTTAAAAACATTTCAAGGCAAATTTATTTACTAGGCAGCTTGTCATTTTGTGTAATCTACTCGAATTTATAGGGTAAACTAGTTTTTATAAGCCACTTGATATTGTAGTTTTGTACTCTTTTATGTTTAAATTTTGGCATTTATCTCACTGCTAATTTCCTTTAATTTCTTTTGTTTTAAATAAGAATTTAAATCTCTATATGTATATATGCATGTATGCAATTGTTTTTCAATTCAAAATCTAAATTTTAGTAAATATATTTAAAAATATTACATGTTAAAAACGGTTGAAAGTTTTGGCAATTTTGTAAAGAGAATTATTATAAGCTTTTAATAGAAATATAAACTGTCCAAGAGTAATTGAAATTTATATGGACAATTTGAGTGCAATTTAGTCTTAGGAGTTGCGATTTCTTGTATTACATCTGTGCCATGTCTTGAATGTGTTTGTCTGCTATTTACCACGGGTTTTTGAAGGCACTCCTTTGATCTACTCCGCACTGTACCTTATTTATTATAAGCATATTGTTAATTATAAGTGTTATATGTATATCGACACATTGTGATGATGAAAAGAAGGGTCTAAATATTACTTAAATTTGTTTGGCACCACAAGTATATGTACCCACTAAAGTATTGCTCTCTGACCTACTACTCTGTTTACTAATCTTTCAAATTTGAATCTCAGATGTGGAGAATCTTATATTTTTAGCTTTTGTGCTGAAACATTTTAATATCAATTTGTAATCTGGGATACGATGATTCCATCCTAAAGTGCTCTTAAATCTCAACTATTTATGTATAGATTTGAAAGTCAGGTCACATTCAGTACTTGTGTTAATAAATATATGTAGGTACCAAATTATTATTTTATTTCTACTCCTACCCTTAATACTTGTAATGACAAAATCTGTTTATGAAGATTTGATATTTATAAATTTTTTGAATACTTTTTTTGTAAAAAAAAAAAATTGAAAGACTGTACTGAACTAATTTAATGTGACTACAGTCAAAGATAGGGAATTATCCTGTCTCTAAAGATCCTACAGAGGATCTAGTTGCTATATCAAATTGTTTTATTTCATTCTTCAGTCTGAGCAAATATTGATAAAACACAAAGTACTATATTGTTTCGTACTCATTTAATATTTCCATTTGAGATTTAAGTAAACAGTTGTAACACATATTGATTTTTTACTTTGACATTTAGGTATATTCACAATGAATGCTATTGATAGGAAAACACTTAGCATATTATTTGCACCTTCAGGGGCAGGAGTGCTTGATCAACAATCTCGCAATAGTCTGCAAGCATGTAGGATAAATAAACAACTACTACTATAAAAATATAAATTTATTTATACATTAACAATTATGTCATCATGCATGTAAGTAAATTTTACATGATTTAAAATGATTTTTGCAGACTTACATAAAAAAGATATCTATATACATTGTTAGGGCTCATTTACACCAGGTCCTTAGCCAATTTCGATTGCCAGCTGAAGCCGCCAGCCACCCAGTGAACTCTGGCGTTGAGCAACTAGCTGTTGTTTATACAGTTTGCAGTCTCAAGTCGATCGCAGATTATTCGAGCGCGGTGATAAAAAACGACCGTACTTGTTGTGTAGTGGGCAGTTAACAGCACTATTGACATTATTGATAAGCCAATATTGCTTACATAGACATGTAAACGACCAGATAAACTGCAACATTCGGAATGATAAAAACTTTTCTGAATGTCCAAAAATACCCATTGTATAAAAATCCTTAAGACTATCAAACTCCAAATATGGGTTACCCCAATTAAAATACTATCAATTTATATCAAAAGATGAGAACAACTGGTATATTGATTTGCTTACAACAGGGCCCACATTACGGTTGAGGTCACCATACTTTAGATGAGCAAGCAAGATTTCTCCATCCTCCTTGTTAAGATATTCATAAGCCTTTATCAAAGATTTAGGAGTTTTATAAACCTTGGTTATAGCCAGTGCTTTTTCAACTGAGAGTCCTTTTAGTTGAAGCAGTAATTTTATAAATGTTTCAGTGACTGTCAACGGTTTATTTTTAAGTGAAATTTTGTTAAAGTGTTCAAATGTCATTAGTATGTAGTTATCTGTTTCTGAATTTCGTCCTCTGAGTGTTTTGTTCTGAAAAATAAAACCATCACTATAGTTCCTTGAGAATAATTTAAAACTCAAAAACCATATTTATGTTATAGCAAGATTGAGTTCAGAATACTAGTGTTCAAATGTTATATAATCTTATATACTTTTTTTATACTTGGATATTATAAAATAAATCCTTACCCTATACTCAATTGTCAGTCGCTTGGTCATCATAGCGAGAAACCTAGCAGAATTTTGTAAAGAATCAGTCATATGAACTTTAAAACCATCTTGAACCCTTGTATTGGCCAATGCCTGCATGAGAGACTGTAGTGGCAAGCCTAGGTACTTCTTGCTAGTGTAACTTTCCACCAAGTAAATAACATTTTCTAGACCACATCGTCGCAATCTAAATTTCTGTTCATGAAACCGTCCATCCTTTATACTTGCACTCAGGTCATCTAATCTTTTCCTCTCAACTATATACGGAAGAACTAATTCTTGATTTTTGTGCACCTTATGCCGTGCTATCCAGACAAAGTCACCAACTTTCAAGCTTCGGTACTCATGTTTTAAATCTACGTACTGTTTGAATAATGATACTGTCACATCATGTTTGTTTGACAACCTGTAAAATAAAAGGTTTTTAACATAAAGATAGTATTAAATCTATTATTATTAATATATTATCGACGACCCGCGTGGTGGAGCGGTCACCATACCAGTCTGATACGCAGTGGGTCCCGGTTCGATCCCCAGCCAGTCAGAAATCTGAATTATGAGTTTAAGTTTCTGTTCTGGGTCTGGGTGTTTGTGTATTCGTCTTTGTGTGTCCATGGCACCCACGATACAGGAGAAAATCCTACTGTGGGCCTATGAGTGTAGCAAGCGTGTTTTTTTTTTATTATATATTAATATATTAAACTATTATTATTGTATATAGCTATTAAAGTTATTACATCAAATATTAAGCCCATTTATTGCAGATTTAGGAAATTATACAAATTTTGTGTCCACCAATTCACACCTGACCAGCACGATGGACTTTGGCCAGAAACTCTTCATTTGAAAGAAGACCTGAGCCCAGCAGTGGAACAATAATGGGTTGATGACAATACAAATTTTGTACATCATCTCTTATAGTAAAGTACATTGAACCTGGAATGAATAGATAAATTTAATTCAGAAAGGGAATATCAATACGAAAATGATGCATACCCACTTGTTTCGTTTTTATCAATCAACAATATCACATCATAGCTTCCTGATTCCATTTCTATGGTAGTCACATCTTCACTTGTTAAATCACAAGTGTCTGTTGTAAATGACTCTGTCTGTGTATTACTATTTACTACATTACAATTATATTTATTTAGAAGATTATGCAAACATTGACCTTCATTTATGCCTAAATTTGTTAAAACACAATTTTCAGTATGAGGGTCAATTCTGACCATGTCCTGTAATGGTTTGAAGGTTTGAGGACATTTGGATACTATAAGTTTAGATGCTAAAAGTTTATTAATTGTCATATGTGTCTCTTCCTGTGCCCGGGTCAAAACCATTTGAAGAGAAACAGTGTCTCTACTGTTTAACTTTTTCAGTGCAAAGAGAATTGACGAATAAGTTATAAATCTCGCCAAATATTTTTTATATGCATATTTGTTTGATTGTGAATCTGTTTCTGAAACACTAGGAAATGCCAAATTGTGTTTGGTACGAGAGGAACTTAAAACATTGTATGTTTTTAAACGCTGCTCAATGAAGTCACATAATCTTGAGTCGAAACCCTTCAATATTCTGCATTCAGCTCCGCTATTGAGTGGCAACGGATACTTAGATAAAGAAGTCAAAGCCTCGGTTAGTTGGTATTCAAGTTTACATCTCTTGTGTTTTGCTTCCTCAAGTAACTCTTCGAGCCACCCTTGGAAGACAGGATTCGGTCTTGAACGTTTTAAAGTTACTGGCTTTGCACTTACACTACGTGTATCAGCCATTGCTGAAATATATCAAGTCTATTATTATAATGATTGTGAACAACACTCAATAATAAACTAAATAATCTTTAAAATCTAAAATCATTTATATGAACATAATTAATTTTAGGAACATCAGATTTCATAATTTATATTTGACACTTGATCATTATTATCAATAACAATTGTGACAACTGACATTTTGAAAAATTTTAACGCTTTTTACGCCTTGGCTTCTTGCCTTTTAAATATTTCTTAATTGCCCTGGTATTAAGTACTAAATTTTAATATTACAATTATTTAAAACAAGCTCGAATGCAAGTAACTCTTGGATAGAAAAGTATTAAGAAACTGGACAGGCTAACTTATCGAATTGGGGAACCTAAACGAGTTCCAGATGCAGTAAATTAAGCCTTTACGCCATTTATATAACGACAGTAGAAAGCATTCTTGTTGTATCTCGAAAACAGTAACTTTACACCAAAGCCAAAACAAACTATTTAAAAAATGTATAATTTTGAATTAGATGGCCCACTAGTTTAAATTAGATCTTATTTTGAAAATATTAAGTTTTAAGCAATAAATAAATCGAATCGAATCATTTATATAACTTAAACTTGTATTTTTTCGAATTACGACAAGTTCGCTTTCTAGCGTCGCTAAGTATACAAGTAATAGGGTTTCCTTACCTATACATTTTTAACTTTGATATTTAATCGTGGCGTCATCATTTACATTTTTCATCTACATTTTTAAACATTTAGTTACATTATCTTTACTACTTTTTTATCTGTTAATAATTTCATTTGTCAAATGTTGAACGCTGCTTGCCGTATCGTATAGAAATTGCGGCATTCATCTACGTTTACAGTCGCTTTGCAGCAATTTATGCTGCCATGTAGTGTTTTCGTGGTGAATTAATATGGGACATTTATAATTATGTCTAGAATTTGAGTCAAGTGTGAAAACAAAAACAAATCATCCAAAATGTCGCTCGAAATACCATTGATGCACTCGGACGAGGTGATGTTTCTATAAATAAGGCGCGATTTGCATTACGTGTATCAAATTAGTAATGTTTTGTTGGTGTTTGTCCAGGTGATAGAATTAGATCCGGAGCAACTCCCACCTGGGGATGAAGTGCTGAGTATATTGCAGCAGGAGAGATCACAGCTCAACGTCTGGATAAATGTCGCCGTGAGTTGAAGTTAACCTAATTTATTTTAATCTGTACACTTATTTTGCTCTACAGTTTAATTTATTAAACTATAATCTAAATTTGTTGTTTCTAATATAGTTTGTAATTTAATGTGTGATAAGTTACAATCTTTAAGATAAGCGTAGGCTTATTATTTCTAACAATTAAACCTCAACCATTTTTCTCATTAGATAGATAATGAAAGAAGAAACAGATTTTGTATTCTAAAACACGTAAGATATAAATTTCTAACAATAATTATCCAATTTAATTCTATCTGTATATATATTAGTGTAATTACTAAAATCATACTTGTGCTGTCAATACATACATTAACACTAACCATTTTTGTATTATTTGGTTTACAATTTTAAACCTACAATAAAAGTGTCTAATGAAACAACGGTCCAAATAATTGACTAACTATTTGAATCATAAACTAGTTTCCAAGTACCAGTGTTTTTTTTTTATTTGTACTGTTTTTTTTTATTTATTTGTATTAGATAGAATGCGTATACCTTAACTTGTAACTTAAAAAAGTAATGGTTCCATAAATTTTGTGAAT
>MOOZ01001380.1:566947-582292 GCA_002930495.1 Cecropterus lyciades | reverse complement strand
TTTTCATACAACTATTTTTCGCATAAAATAAAAAATAAATGCTTTTTTAAGTTTTTAATCAAACTCCTGCAATGAATCTGTATAAACGGAAGGAAAGAACATGTTGTGATATAATTTAAATGCTTATAACGAGTAACTTATAATTGCGGTCGAAAGACGAAATATTAGTTTTGATTCCATATTTTAGTATCATTAAAATACCTTAAAATATTAAATTCCAAGCTAACCACATTTATTGCAGGGCAAAGGGGGAGAAGCAACGCAAGCGCAAACGCGAAGCAGGCGAGGGCAAAAAAGGGAAAAGCAAGAAACGTCGCGAGCGAAACAGTGGCAGCGACAGCGATCCGCCCAAGAAGAAGGGCCGGAAGAAGGTAATTGTCATTAATCGTCATTATGATTGTCTTTCTTTATTATTTTGATTATCTTGTTACGTATCATTTAAATAATTATCATATAATTTATTATCAATAACATTATCTATCTCTATAATATAGAGTCTATATTAGAGTTGTAACGGAACTCCACCTCCGCCTCTGTTACTGCGGAACTTCCGCAAAAAATCGAACCTCCGCTTCCGCATCCGCCTCCGCAATTTTTTTGTGGAGTTATGACGGAGGTTAATTTACACTGAACTTGACGTACAACGCGCAAAGAGGGACGCTAGGCGACGCGGCCGCCCAGCTAAATGTGCGCAACTAAATAAATATCTTTATTGTGATAGAGATATAACATCAAATATAAAGTTTTTTTCTCCCATATTTCGCACTTACTATCGGTGCCATCAAGTTCAGTGCTAAGTGAACAATTATTTAGTGACAGCCGACACGGAAGGCGACAAATCCCCAAAGCTGTTGTGTTGTTCGTGAATATACATTTCCTCCTCATAATTTTGATTATTAGTAATTATTGGACTTTTTATTAAAACTGTTGTGTGTTAACTGTTAAGTTTCAACATTGCCTCATTACCAGACATCTTTTAGCTCTGACCGTGTGATTTACACCAATTAGAATATTCTTCCAGTTATAAGTTATAAATATCACAATTACAGGGAGAGAAAGGCATCGGTCGCCGCGAGAAAGCGCTCAAAGAGAAAGCCGAGGACAGACTGGGAGCGAAGCAACGCATGAAAATCGTATCAAAGGAAACGATATCTACGTCAGAGTCGGATTCGGACGCGTCGCGCAAGTCGCGTAGTCGCAGTCGTAGTCGCAGTCGCAGCGGCAGTCGCAGCCCGCCGGCGAATAAGGGAAGGAAGAGGATCATGTCCGCGTCTGATAGCGATAGGTAAATATTATTATTTTCCGTTGTTAATTAGAAACAATATGACATTAGTGAACAAAAAATATGACATTAGTGCAAAACCATTAAGGTTTTAAACATCTGCACTAATGTCATATTTGTCGTTGTGGGCGTGTGTCGTTTACTTGGATATGATAATAAATAAAATTGATTTAAGAAAATATAAATAAATCACTGGCTTAACAATTTTGTAATGATTATTATTATAGTATTTAGTGTTAAAACCTACATATGTATTAATTTTTGGGTAACTTTATTTGGCTTTGCTGTTATCACTTATAAAGTAAATTAAATGACAATTAACAAACAATAATAAATATTTACCATGGATCAAAATAAAAATTTAATATCAAAAATATATTAAGAAAGTAATTTGTTTCAGGTCTCGATCAAAGAGTCGCTCTAAATCACGAAGCCGTTCACGATCCGGATCAGCGAAGAGCCGTTCGCGCTCCAAGAGCAGATCTCGCTCCAAAAGCAAGTCTAGATCTAAAAGCCGCTCCAGGTCCAAGAGTGGCTCTCGCTCCAAGAGCCGATCTAGATCTAAAAGCAGGTCTAAATCGAAGAGCCGATCGAGATCTAAGAGCAGGTCTAGATCTAAGAGCAGGTCAAGGTCTAAGAGTGGATCGAGGTCTAAGAGCAGATCGAGATCCAAGAGCAAATCTAGATCTAAGAGCCGATCGAGATCCAAAAGCAGATCCAAGAGTCCGTCCAGGTCGAGATCCAGGTAAAAAAAAAATTATATATTACTGTAACAGTACAAATTAAATGTAACTTAGAAATTTAGTTTTTACATTACAGTACTAGACAATAAATAAATATATCAATATGGACTATCACTTGAAGATGGTAGAACTCTTTGTGGTTCGACTCCGGTAGCACCATCGCCACACCTATTTCTGCCTAATAACAACAGTGTTATGCGCTGTTGTGTTCTGGTCTGAAGGGTGTGGTAAGGGAGACATACTTTCCGAGGCATTCCATCTCAGTCCTCAGGGGTAGCAACGCATCTGTGACTAACCTTAGGTGTGACGTTGATCTTATCTAGGGTTGATTACAGATGTCTATGGGCGGCAGTAGCCACTTACTATCAGGTAGACTGCATGCTCGTTTGCTACTACCGTTCTATAAATAAAAAAATGTTTTTCACATTGCAGGTCCAAGAGTCGATCTCGCTCCAAATCCAAGAGTGTATCAAGATCCCGTTCAAGATCTAAGAGTGGTTCTAGGAGCCGTTCTAGATCTAGGTCCCACTCCGGCTCTAGATCCCGCTCAGGTTCTAGGAACTCTAGACCAGAGACACCGGTGTCTAGGAAATCTGTCTCAGCCAGTGAAGATGAAGCTTAGTTATACATGTAAATATGTAGTAGATAGTAATAGAAGTATTTGGTATGAATGTTACCTTCAAGGTAAGCACAATTATGATTTGGAGATAATTCAGAGAACCCTTAAGGGGACCAATAGGAGTTAGAGTTCAAATCTATTTCCTTTTAACATATGTATCAAATGTGTTGAAAGTATGAGGTACCGCTACTTGTACCTCATTCTAGACGAGTTTGTTTGACTAATAGTAACTCTTTATGATCAGATATAACCAATATCACATATACCTATATTTAGACCTACTTGCAGCAATCAAGCTGCCGGCGCTTTTGCGAGTTGGGAAAATATCCTGGAAAACCTGTCTTATTCGAGAAACTCATATTTTTACTTTGTTTCGTCGGCCTTTTCCCATAGAGCAGTGGTCGACATCCTCTTTAGCAACGATTCTCAAGAGTAGTGTCTAGTGAGTATTTCAGGTAGGACTTTGTCTGTTAGTCACAGATGTCCACTTTGTTGGCCAAATGGAGATGGAATACTTTACGATAATTTGTGTAAATTACGAAAACTCTCCAGTAAGTAATTTGCTCAATAAATCCAAAATAAAAAACTGTAAAAAGTCTATATGTTAGACACGCATTATCTGGATAAATCTCCATAATATGGATAATTATGTTAATGAATGACAGTTTGCAATTATTTGATTTTATGTTTACTTTATAAGTTAAAGAGTAACTTTTGTTTAATTTGTTAAGAACTATTCTTCTGATTGTCTTTCTCCGCCCTTTAATAATTAAATTGGCACTATTATCTTTGTGCTGTGTTATATGTCGTGATAAAACTATAGATGTATATAAATAATTCATCACTGCCTTATATTTAAGACGTGTATTCATCAGACATGTCCGATAATAATAGATAAATCTGCCAGAACACTGTTGGAATCATCGCCATTTGATACGCTAAAATATTTGAAATTGTTTTCCTTGTTTGTGTAATTAGTTTTTGTAAATCTGTCTCTAATCTACTCTGTTTCGCCATCTGTAATTCCATCATCAATATATGTATATATCTCTACATACCATCATTATAATATACTTAACTTAGGTATTGTATAAGTCCATAGACTTATACAATCCCTAAGTTAGTGAGAGTTATAAAGCTTCTTACGACGTAAAGAAACATTAAATCTTTTTTCTACATATACCGCGTATATATTTAAATTAACACAAGTAATTTATATAACAGTTGTAGAATTTTTCAAAATTATTTTTTCTCATTTTGTTAAAAAGTAACAAAAAAATTAACAAGGCCCACTACACATTATGATTAAATACATTTCCAATAGTAATTATTGAATACGCACATATCCAAAGGTTTAAAATTTCAACTTTATATTTCGCCCTTTGCACTTTTTTCATCCTCGGTACGTTTGAAACTGAAACTTTTGAAACCAAATATACATTTATATTTTAATTAAAGGTGAAATTAATATTATTTATTACGTCGTATTGTTCCTTGATTCAACAACTCATTTACTACAATTTTTATGCAGGCAAAATCCACTAGACGTACTAAAATATATTATTAATCGAAATCTTTTGTGTTCCGACTTTCTACCAAAAGTGATGTTGCAAAGAGGAATATATACATTTCTCATATGTAATGTCTTGTATTCTGTATTATAAGAATTTAATTCTGTTGTTGGATTGAGTATGTGATTGAAAATAAAGAGTGGATGGTAATTTTGTTTTATTTATTCGATGAATAGTTAACCTAAAGGAAACATCTGAGTAATTGTTCTAATTAATTCATCCTTATGTGGTCTTACTAGTTTTAATTTATTAATCTTTGAAATCATTATGTAGAACTTTGATATATGGCATAGAATGATTATAAATTCTATCACTAAATATAATAAAACAACAATTGAAAATCTTGTATATTTATTAAATATGTAGGCTAATTTATTACAGTACTATCAAGATCTGAAAGACAATTTATCAAGTAAACATGCCAAATATACATTCGATAAATAGAATGATTATCTATTTGTGTGTATTAAAATAACTTAAATCTAATTAATATCTTCAATAACATGGAGTGTAGGTATTATAGAGTTTCTATTAATCCAATGCTATCAAGAATCCCAAACTGCAAATTTAATGAAGTTAAAAAAGGTTTGCTTGATATTCGGCACCATATTAAAAAAAATGTGAAATATGTATTCTTAATACATTTAATTTTTAAAAAATTAACACAACCATTCGCAATACAGTCTAATCGAAAATAATACTTATTTTTTATCCATTTTTTTATTTAAAGCAGTGAAGCAAAATTACTGCAAATTTTATGTTTTAAACTCAAAGTCTTGTAGTAAAATCGCGTTATTAAAGAGGTTGAAATAAGATGAGCCAATATCTAAATCATATCAATTTAATTGATTATGTGAACCCGTATGTGTAATATAAAAATGAAGAATAATTATTGTATTATTCGATCTATTCAATTCCTACAAAATGTTTCCTCAAATCCACATTAATTAAACATAACATTATTCATATTTCAACGGTATACAATAATTTATCTAATGGACTAATATTAAAATGCATGTTTATCTTATTATTAATAATTGAGCTTAACATGCGACTTTCAACAAAATAGCATCAATATAGCTCTAATAAATATAATAATTATAGACATTTGATTCAACAAATAAATAGACAAATCTTTGAAACAATTATAAATAGTAAAGATCTCTTAAGTAAAGGAAATCATATTCAATCACAGCATTTAACATATTATAATTAATTTAGATCCTTATAGAAAATGCTTTAAAACGAGGTTACACTTAAATTTGGAATATATCATACACATGGTACAACCAGTGTAGTTTGACCGATGATGATGTACCACCGCCACATCTCTTTCTAGCGTGAAGCAGTTCTTGCTTTTCGCTGGAAGGGTGTGGTTGGTTCACTTATATATGAGGCGAACATCTTCGTCCTCGGGACTAGCAACGCATCGGCAATCGACTTCAGATGGAACCCCTGTTCTGTATGAAGTTGCTGAGAGATGTCCATGGGCGGCAGTGACCACTTACCATCAGATGGACTGCATGCTCGTTTGCTACTTCAGTACAACATGTGTATATGTATTGAAGCCGTACTATTTCTACTTAATAACATCAGTGTAAAGAGTTGCTTTGTTTTAGTTTGAAGGGTGTGGTGCGGAAGATATACTTATCTGAGGCGTTCCAATTTAGTCCTTAAGGATAACAACGCATCTGCGACCCACCTCAGATAAGACCGCAATCTTATCTGAGGTTGATTATTAAAGTCAGGTCGATTGTATGTTCTTTTGCTGTTTCTATTATATTCAACACAAATGTTAACGGTTACTGCCGTCCGTGGATGAGCGACTAAATTAGAAAACTTACAACGTATTATTACCACCCTCTTACAACTGTTTTATATCTGTTAAATATTTTGATACAAGGGATCTTCCAACGCAGCCAAAACAATGTTCTACACACGAAAAATATTCAATTTCTCAAAATTTCTTAAATTATTTCAAGTTGAGGGTGTTGTGGACACAACACACAAATAAACCTAAAGTACAGCCTCAGCTATGTTTTCCATAAAATTTAAGTATATAACCTCGTTTAAGACACACTAAGAAGAACGGACAGCACATAGATTCGGAGCGAATATATCTATATTAAAACTACAGCATATAATATGTAATCTCTTACAATCAGTAACTAACATCTCTCGTCACTATTAATCTACATTAAAATCCATACAAACTTGCTAAATCTTAATTATAATTACCAATTGGATTCAAAAATTTCATAAAAATTCGAGTATATGGCAGTTACCGTTTACAATTCTCGATTATAATTCCTTAGTGGTCGTTATTGCTGTATTAAAATATCTATTAAAAACGAGTATATTCGTTAAAAAGTAAAAATGACTAGTAATAATACTGAGTAATATTAATGTGCGCTAACTTTACTATAGCGTAATATTTAAGGGCTACAGTGATAACTTGCCTTGCATTACTAAAAACTTAGTCGAATCATTGTTCAAATGTGTAAAATTAATTCTTATCGCGAAAATGTTTAAGGTGCATTGTTTCCATTACTTACGTGAGGCGATTTTTCGATTCCCCTTCCCCTGGTGAGATGCAGTAAGATTTGTTACGAAAAACATGATTTACTTAATTCTTTTCATTATTTTACTAGTTTTCTTATAGAAAAAATACGTGATATTAAGCCGAACTTACTACGTGATATTTGATGCGATTTGCGAAACCGTCCTCCCATAAATGTCTCTCGTAATTAATGGACGATCCGTAAAATTATTTGTCTTTGTGACTTTGTCTAAAAATATGCTATGGTAACTTTGTTTAGTTACTGTTCGACAAATAATTTTTAGCAATACAAGGTATACGGTAAATGTATCCTAGAATGTAACGGGTATATGAGTTAGCAATTATCAAAACGATTTATCAAGATTTTCATAGATTTCACTCCTTATTATAAAACTTACAGGGCTCAAAACTGCATGCACATTCTAACGCTGGCCTAGTTTATATTAATAAGAGATAAAGATTGGTTTCAGATAACTATTATAGAATTGGTAAGCACCTTAAACGAGAAACTAGTAGTACGTAAAATATGTTCCCATTGAATTTAATTTTTAAAATTGGCCATAAAAATAACTTAGCTATCTAAATAAAGAATTGAGCTAGCTTTAGTACTATATAATTCCAATTAAAATCGTTTCAACTAAATATTCCATATTTATTATCTATAATAAATGATCTCTACCAAATATGTATCCCTACATAAACACACATTTAGCGTAACGTGTTTATATTATTGAAATTAGATACTAACTATAAGGAGTAAACTATAACACAATTTATTTTGCTGTAATAATGTAAATTAAAACGTTTAACAAATAACAGCAAAGTATGAAATGATCGATGAAATTAACTATTCTTTCTGTTATTGTACATGTACTGCCATGGGCGTAGCCAGGTACGAGCAGGGGGGGGGAGGCAGCTGCCCCCCTAGAAGAGCTGTCAGTCAAGGATAAAAAAAATTGCATCTATTCTTATCAATGACTTGACGTTGTATAAGAAATTTTAAAGAAACACCGCACAGATTTCTTCTCAAATAAAAACTATTCCTTGTCTTTTATTTCAATTTTTACCTTCATTACTAATGTGAGACACCCACCCTCCCCGCAACATTCTTGAATATTATCTGAGTAAGTAATCCTTAGCTATTATTGAAGTATTTTTGAAGTAGAATTTGATTTAATTAAACAGGTTCATTATTTAATTACAGAATTATCAGTATATGAGCAGAGTGTTACGAAACAAAGAGAGATCGGATATTAATATTTTAACCCAAACATTATTGATTTGTCCCGCCCCACATTCTTAACCTTCTCCCTAACATTCTCGATCTGCCCTCCCCCCCTCCCCCCTATAGAGAATCCTGGCTACGCACTTGTGTATTGCATCCAGTTGTCAACATAGCATTAATATGAACATCAGCAGATAACCTTTTTCTATGAAAAACCAATATAGAATATTTTAGCTTAAAGCTTAAATAATATGCGATTGTGCAAATAACTTTTCTGGTTATCGATCTGCCATGTTACCAACTGTTTACAAAATTACACTAAAAACAACAAAACATAAGAGTCAAATTATAAAAGGTGGTCGTCGAATGAATTAATTCGGATAATAATCCTTCACAACTTTCAAACAGTCATTACAAAAACATCTTACTTATTTATGAGCTAGTTTTGTGTGGCATCCTTAGTTCCGTTCGTATGACCGAAGGTGGCAGTACCATTAGCCATTGTGGTCTGAGGTCCTCCGAGGAACGATGTGAATGTTGTGTCCCGACTCATCGGCGGCTCCAGACCTTCGGAGAGTGGTATGCAGTCCAGAGTGGGTACTGTATACTCCCTGAAAAGTACGTTTTTATACACTTTATAATTTGGAATGCATTATCAATAAAATGACATTAAAATTGTGTGAAAACGAGAGTTTACAAAGAGACGATAGCGCACAAACAAAGTCGTAGTACTAGTATGGTTATTGGTAGATTTGAATTAGATTGTTGAAAATTCATGTTTTAAGAATTATTATAAGCGGTGACCCAGTGTATGGCTATGAGTGTATAAATGGTTATTGTTAAGCTTTATTAAAAATAGTTATTATTATTATTATTTTGTAGTATATACTCATAGCCCCACAGTAGGATTTTATCCTGTGTCGTGGGTGCCATGGATACACAAAGACAAATACACAAACACCCAGACCCAGAACAGAAATCGAAACTCATCATTCAGATGTCTGTCTGGCCGGGGATCGAACCCGGGACTCACTGCGTTTCAGACCGGTATGGTGACCGCTCTGCCACGCGGGTCGTCAAGTATTATTATTGGCTTAGTGTGAGTTTTTGGGTGTAATATAAAACTTTATTAAAAATGATTATTTTTAAACGTTATTATTGGAGGTCTAGTGTGGGGCTATAATTGTAGAAAAGGTTATTAATAAGCGTTTTTAAAACGGTGGCTTAGTGTGTGGCTGTGTGTAGAAAGGGTTATTTTCACACATTTTTTGTAGTCTATCATGGGATCATGAATGCAGAAAGCGTTATTAGAAATGGTGATGTAGTGTGATGCTATAAAAGGTTAGAAAGTGTTTTTTTGGTGTTCTAATGTGGGGATATAGATATACATAATAAAATATTATAATTAGATATGCGCCGAATATTCGTTTGGTATTCGGTCTATTCGGCGTCTTTTTCACTAGTTGTATTCGACCGAAATATTCTCGGCATCTCTAATAAAAATCATTATGGTATATATAATGTATGCTACGTACATGGAGACGTTGTCGGCGGGCTGAGCGTCGTGCGCGAGCGGCGGCGGCGGGCGGGCGGCGCGCGCGCTGAACAGGAACACGCCCACCACCGCCAGCAGGTACGACAGGAAGTACAGCGCGTGGAACTGAATACGAGTACGGTAGAACCTCGATTATAAGAACCAACCGGGACCGAGGCTTGTTCGGATAATCAAAATCCCATCGATCTTAGGTTTTTTGGGACGAGATTATAAACACCTGACCATATTATAACAGTTCTCGTTAGGAAACGATGAAGAAATCCGAACCGCCCACTAAACAGTGGGGGATGGTAATTATATTACAATGTTTTTACTAACAGTGTATTATTATGTATATGGAGGATCCGGGAGATATTCGATCTCCTAGAGAATTGCCCGGGTAAAGGTACCCTTCTAGGCCCCAACATCCCTGCCCCACCGCCCTTATGACGACTTAGCCATAGCATGTCAGAGACCGGAAGTTAGGACGTCCCCTAGTTTGTTAGTTATTATAAAAGTTATAAACAGTTGCATATTAATTAATTATTTTTTTCATAAAAATTTTTTGACGAAGGTTTTTGAACGGCTACGCATTTTTGAGCACGGCGGTGGCAGCGAGCAACAATGTATTTTTTGTGCCAACGTACGGATAAAGCAAGTCATCGTTCGGATAATTGGTTCGGTTAATCGAGGTTCGGATAATCGATGTTCTACTGTATGTCAGTGGCAACTTTACTCGTAAATTCAGATATTTAGTATTCATGTAGGTCGTGAATTCATACGTATTTTTCATCTCTTGTAAAAAGATGAAAATGAAATGGCAATAAATGTCAGTGAACGAGCTACGACGTACATGGTGGTATTGCTGATGCCGCATTTCTTACTGCACGTATGTGCGTACATATGTATCGCGCACACGTACTCATTATTTAGAATAAGCATTTTACTTAATAAAATTGGTTATTTTTAACGACTTTACCTCACCCTCAAAACTGTAAACACATTACTGTAAACACATTACAGTTTTATGCTGCATGGACATTTCTGATGTGAACAGCTATAAAATACTCCTCAATAACCCATGAACCGCTATACTCCTCAAGAACGCATTTCCACCTGGTCACCTAATCACCAAAACAAGAAGTTATGGTGATTTGCACGGCTCGGAAAGATCGACCGAATAACTGTTCCAGACTTTGTTTTAAATATAGCATATGGCATGTTTTGCAGAAATACAAATAAATTAAAAAAAGTCAAAAACGATTGCATAAAAATGACTGATTCTGCTTGTGGTTATGATAAAGACTCACAGCTGTACTCCAAGAAAAATTTCGACTGGTACTATCCATATTAGAAAAAACTGGCTTATTAAGAATTAAAAAAATCTATGAAAATAGTATGTAAAATAAAAAATACTCACTTTAAATTGAAAGATGTACATGCCGGCAATGAGGGTGTAATAGTCTGCTGACAAAAATGACAAGTGTAATATAATAGAGCCAGCGTCTCTCAGCATAAAACACTGCAAAATCTGGAATACCGTCTGCACTCCACAGTAGCTTCCCAAATGTATGATTGTGTCAATCTCATACCAGTTGAATGACATCAAATCACTAAACTCAAGGAAAAATGTTTGGGTACAGGATAACAGGCTGCCAATAAATCCAAGAATAGCCAAGTATTCTGAGCAGGACTGCTTCTTTAGCATCATCTCTTGGAGAACCGTCACCATGGCGTAAAGAAGAGAGCCGGCCAGGCATAGCATGTCGCCCACGAGTTGATTTTTGCCTGAAGTATAAACAAAATTTTTTTTTTTAATTAAGTCTCCAAGAGGAAACTCCTATATGTGTCAAAAACAATGGTAATGATAGAATATTTTCAATATAAGCAATCTAATAATATCTATAAGAAATACAAGTTAATAGCACATTCATTGTAAGTTATTAAATCCAGGCAGTAAAGTTGAATGGGAATGATTTTGTAAGCGATATATGTCAGACTCTGATTTTAAACCATATTATTGTATATTATAAAATAACTTGTTCTCTCCTTGAAAAACTTTATACACCCAACACAATCCTTAGATTGCCAACTAGGCAGAACTAGCAGGCTACAAAGTACCGACAATGTTATATCAAAGAACTTTAATAATAGATAAGTATCAACGATCACATAAACTCATATAACACAATCACACACAATCTAGTGACAACCTCACATAGCGGTCACCATACCTACAGTCTGACACAAACTGTGTTCTGGGTTTCGACTGGGATTCAGTTTTAGGTCTGAGCGTTTGTGTTCATCTTTGTGTGTCCATAACACCCACAACACAGGAGAAATCCTATTGTAAGGTTTGAGTGTACAAGAAATAAACAGATAACTATTCTATAAATATAACAGCTGCATAATGCATACCATCAGTGGGTGCTCCTTCCACATCAGCCCAGACAACACAAACAACGGCCATCAATCCCAACGTGGCGCCAGCTACATGGGCGACACCCAATCTCTGTCCCCTCCATGCTCCTCCAACCAGGGCAGCACCCACCCCACTGCAGGCTAGCAGCTGTCAGCTCAGCACCGACGTGAACCTCTGGGACATAACTAGGAGCCAGTTGGCTTCCACGTCCAGGCTGCACGCTATGATGACTATCCACCATTGCCTAAAATGTGAATTGGTGAGTGAAAACTTTTACACATTACTTTTTAGTCGTAAATAAAGTAGAAGATTAAGTAAATTAAACTTAATGCTACCCCTGAGATCTATTTGGAACCCTTCAGATTAGTATGTCTCCCTTACCACACCACAGTTATAAATCAAATACAAACACAGTAGTGCTTAACACTGCTGTTACGAGGCAGAAGTATGTGTGGTGGTATTAGCACTCTAACCTTACAGTAACAGTATTTACAATGGGTTCCAATTCCAAGAGTGTGGTAAGATAATGTTCTTATAAGACATATTACCAAAATTATGGTCTATTTGCTAATGCTATTACGAATGTATCAGCCTTACTTTTCATATAACATATCATTGTATTTATTAGCTATGTACTTTAAAATACTTTTATAAAAAATGTTAGGGAAAAATATAATTATAATTATTCTAACTTAAACATGCAGTAACATCTAAATCGACAAGGCATTTTTCACTTATTTCGAAGCATAACACTTCGATTTCGAAGTTAAAAATGCTTTTAAGTCTAATTAAAGCAAATGGTGATAATGTAACTTACTTTGCCAATTTTTGAACACCATTACACAATAACGTGGGTGCAAATAGGACAAAGAGCACTACATAAGGGACTATAAGCTGGCCGGTGATAGGGAACTGCCAGGTAGCGCTCTGAAGCAGCGTCGTCAGGATACACTTGCCGCTTAGCAGCAACGATAATACTTGCCCCAGAATTATCCCTCGCCACACCTTCCTAAAACGAAAGTCACACATTCATTTCACAATCACATAATCGCAACTATAAGTAACCAAATATAATCACAAATACAACAAATAAATAAATCATTTCCACGATAATAACCATCGACCGAGTTCCGAAAAGTAGGCCTCTACTTTGTCACTGAAATTCTCGTTCTCCATCGTTGAGATCAAATTCCGTGTACGTCTACATAAAGACTATAACCTGGGAGTCAAATTTCAGATCAAAACTACAAAAAATAAAAGAATCAGCCATAATTTAATGCAACAAGGGCTTGGGCTGGATAAAAGCAAAACATTTGGGTGAATGATATTACAGCTGACGTTTGAAACTTTAGAATCAATTTAAATCCGATTAAAGCAATATGTAAAACTTAATAATTTTCGTAGCAAAAAATGCACTCCACAAAATACTTAATACTCGTAACATTATTTTCCTTACTCAGAATAGCGATAAAATGTTTGACGAATTATTTAAGTTTTTAAGTTAAAAAACCTAATTGTTAGTGTTACCCATTATGACAAACGTATAACGGCTGTAACTGACGTATCTGTCAAGTTGACAAAAGGAACCGTTTTTAGGTTATGTTTACGACGCTGAATGTATATTGAATAAATTTATTTATTTGTGATTGTATTGAGCGACTTTTCTCAAATCATGGGTGATGGTAAGTATCTTTATTTTATTTAGTTTTTTACAATTGAAATTTAATAAACAACTATTTCTCGTTATAAGCTTTACAGTACAATTCTCTATTTATGATTTTTCAGAGGATGTAATTCGAAGAAGGCTTCTGATAGATGGAGATGGAACTGGAGATGATCGGAGACTGAACGTGTTGTTGAAAACTTTAATAAAATGGTGTAACAGTACCGATGAAAAAGCTGAAGAAAGGTTAGAATTTTGTGTTATTACTTCATTATTTATCCAAAACTCTTGTATTAAAAAGGAATTTCAGAAGAATATACGTTAGTTAATCCGCTACATTGCCAGAAATTAGGTGTTCTGTGGCCGATAAGGACCTAAGCTTAGCCATGGTGTAATAATATTTTGGTTCCAAGACTTGTGAAATAAAAAAGTTATAAAATAATATTTCAAGCTAGCTCAAGTTCTAAAAAGTTTTAGCTTTTAAATGCATCCATACCTTAGTAAGTGTAAACCTCAAAAATTAAGATATGTATTTTTTTAAGAATTGGACATTATTAACATGTGGTTAGGCAATAACTACACTATTTATGGATATAATTACTTGTATATATTTCTACACTACATAATAATTATTGTTATTCCAGTAAATCTACACATGACCGGATGCTGGCACAACTAGCACAGTGCGAGTTTGCTGTAACTAAGTCCCAATTAGCATCAGAAATGATGGCAGCAGAGTTAAATAGCTATGAGGGACTATCAAAAATACTTGAAAGTGGCATAGAGATAGCCAAAACGAATATAGAAAAGAGTAAAGTTGATTTAACACAAGCTAAGACAGTACGCAAGAATCGCATAGAGTATGATGTGTTAGCAAAAGTCATTAGCGAACAGCCAGATCGAAAAGAAACTTTAGAACATCTAGGTACATTGAAAACGGAACTGAGTAGCTTAGAGACTACAAAGCAACAGCTGGAAAGCCGTTTAGCACTACGAAAGAAACAGTTTCATGTCTTAGTTACATCAATACACCAGTTACAAGCACTGCTGGATGAACCTGATGAGATGGAGACTACTTCTGATGACGTTGAAATGAAAGTGGCTAAAGAGTCGTAGATTATACTACTGAAATTTAGAATTGTAAGTTGGGTTGATTAAACCTATAATTGATTTTTGAATTAATGTGGATTATCAGTAAGGCTTGACCATGGGTTTATATAGGGGAGGGTTTAATGATAGGGGACCACCCTATCATGGATTAGAAAAGATAATTACGTCAGGAAGCAGGACATTTTTTGTGTTTTTTGTCAATGATTTTTATAGTTAGGAGGAGAAAAAATTCAGAGATGAATTTTTTACATCAACTGCCGCTGTTTGATGCTCCCTTTCCCCCACTTAACAAAACTAAACCTTAAATTAATGAAAAGTGCATAGGCATATGCACTTTTCATTAATTATAAAATAAAACACAGATTAATTGTAACACAGATAAATTGATTAAAATGTGTACCTTATGTCTCTGATATGCATAAAAGTACAATAAGAATTATTCTTTCTTGCAAATGTACCCATTTGTCCTAATTTAATTTTATCACAGGGATTACTTTACAACCAACGACATACTTTCTTATATCAACTCCAGAAGTTGTTGGACGGGTTATCAACAAATATCGTATACAAAATATCTATTAAAAATTGTAAAATGACTAAAAATGATCAAAAATAT